>SMSQ01003175.1:0-47029 GCA_019453375.1 Ctenoplectra terminalis | reverse complement strand
ATTACCAGCCACACTCAAGACGGAAAATTATAATCAAAACACAATAATAGTATACTGTATCTCTACCAAAATTCACTTTTAACTTAAATCCAATTCTAATTAAACATCGGGAATTACAAACATTTGAACATTAATAACATCCTAAATTACCAACTACAAATTACCTTCGACACAATACTAAAACAATAAATAACTATCCCTAACCCAAATACCTACTTAAAAAATACCACAAGAGGTTAAAATAAAAACGTATCAAAGTTCAAGGAAAAAAAAAAAAAATTGGTTTCAATAACGCTCAGCCACAACCCTACAATCCATATTATATCTCTGAAATAGCAGTTGGCCAACTTCTGAAACTCCAATTATTTTCTCTTCGACCAAACCTTCAACCACCGATATGAAACGTACCACCCAGAGAACAAGTGTCGCGCAACACTCCAACAACCTTCTACGCCCAAATACTATCGCCACACTAATTTGAACGACACTCGAGCATCACAATGCGACCGAAGTGCGCTCGATATTCTTTTCTTGACAAAAACTTTCGTGGCCACTTGACCTTAGCAAGGCCCCGGTTGATCGTTTCTTTTCAACCGTTCCAACGATTCAAAGTAGGAACTGTTCGCAGAGGAGACAGATGAATTAGGTTGGCAAGTTAGGCCGGGTCAAAGGAGCCGCGACGAGCTCACCGCAAAGCGAAAGATCCACAGTTAGCGCTGACGAGCAAGATGGTGTGGGTTGCAGGAAAAGAATGGCTCGATGGAGACCCCAATTATCCATATAATCTCATGCAACGAGACGACATCTCGACGGCATAGCAGGTTTCACTTTGCCGCGGGATAAGACCAGATTAAATATAGGAAGTCTATAGGCTGTCTCGCGGGACATTTCGGAAAAGGTAGGTTGTATTAATGTAGAATCTTATCAATTCGTGCTCCGACCTTCTCCTCGAAATCGTCCTCACCCGCAATCGACCCCTTTCCGGGGACCGCGGTCAAAGACAGACGACGCTTTATCGGTTACCCCTAGAGGAAACATAATTAAGAGTTAATTATGGCAATATTTTATGGTAATCGATTCAACTTTTCTTCCGATCCTGATACAGAGTGTTTTGTTTGACAAATTCTGTCCCTCGAGAGTCGTTCGTTGTTAATGGTGACTTTTTTAATACCGTTTTGGTTGATTTTTACGCTTAGGCTGGTTTATTTGTTTTGTTCTGTGAATTTGGAGAAATTAACGCTCTATAGCTAGAATTTTGTCTGGTTATCGGAGAAAAATTACGATTCACAGTTTTTCACTTTGATTTGAAAATGTTTTGGTTAATAGTTACTGTGGATGGTCGCTACGGTAATACAGAAATCAAATTTAATAGCGCAGTGGTAACTAAACAAAATTAATTTTTTAAAATATAGATACTTCAGTTTGTAACTTTTAAGTCATACGGTCCCATAGAGAGTTAACGACAGAAGTTTGTTCTTGCAAATTTTCTTATGGGATAACGTTAACCTTCTATATCCCGAATTTTGTCTGCTCATCGGAGAAAAAATTACGATTACAGTTTTTCACTTTGATTTGAAAATGTTTTAACTAATAATTACTGTACATGAATCGTGGTGTTGCTACGGTAATACAGAAATCAAATTTAGTAGCGCAGTGATAACTAAAGAAAATTAATTTTTTTTAATGTAGATACATCAGTTTGTAAGTTTTAAGTCACACGGTCCCATAGAGGGTTAACGATAGAAGTTTGTTCTTGCAAATTTTCTTATGGGATAAGGTTAACCCTGTATAGCCAGAATTTTGTCTGGTTATCGGAGAAAAATTACGATTGACAGTTTTTCACTTTGATTTGAAAATGTTTTGGTTAATAATTACTGTGGATGGATGATAGTGTCGCTGCGGTAATACAGTAATCAAATTTAATAGCGCAGTGATAACTAAAGAAAATTAATTTTTTAAAATGTAGATACATCAGTTTGTAACTTTCAAGTCACACGGTCCCATAGAGGGATGTAATAAGATAAAGCGTCTTTGTTTTGTATTCAGGAGGTGGAAAAGTATTATTAATTGCTGGATCAATTTTGTCGAAGTTTCTTCGTGTATTTGTAGCACGATTTCTGTGACTTAAAATTTTTTCACATTCTGTTTATCTTATTTAACGCTAGAACTACCGAATCGGTCAAAACGACTGGTTTATAATTTTTTATATAAATTTTATAAATTTACGATGACTTTTGGGGATTTTCTACGACTTTTTGTCAAAAATATGTGCAAAGAATTGTTACCCTTATTGTAGATATTTTTTCAAATACCTATCATTTTGATTTCTTTGGTAGAAATAAATCTAGTTCAATCGCCGGTAGTTCTAGTGTTAATACCGTAATTTAAGAATTATTATTTGTTTTATGTAGGTTGAATAAAGTACCGAATTGTGGAGTTGAATGTGAATAAAATTACTTAAAATAAATATAAAAATTAATACTTTTAAGATTCTTGATTTCATTACTTTAATTATTTAAGAATTGAACTTTTTTTTCTCTTAAACATCAAACAGTTTTAATATAAAATAGCGACAAATCATATTAATACGATGCATCACGAACCGTTTATAATCAAAGAGATATATTATACAATCACTTTTGAAACACCGAACATTAAAATATACGTTACCTTGAAATTTTTTTAATCACCAGTATGTAATAACGTTTACAAAAGACGAACTGAAAATTAATTAAAAACAGATACGCGATATCTCTCGGAAGGCCGTCAATGATCATGAAATTTCATACAAAATCGCTTTGAAACAAACGTTCTGCAAACAATTCGTTCTTGAAATATTTTCTTTACCAGTGGCATATTGCTTTCAACAGCAGCCCTTCGAAATCTCTCATGAATTTCACGCGATATCGTTCGACGGATTTTAAAGCGTTTGCACGCTCCTCTTGGCCATGGAGCGACGAGTAAAATGAAAATTTTAACAGGAGCTGTTCATGAAATTACGTAAACCGTTCGATAGTTGCAGAATATTTCGGCCCGCCGCTTTCCATCCGCCCCGATGTTGACTCACCTCTACTGCTGTGAATCAGTTTTCATATAAACGAGAATTTCCAGCCTTTCTCGATGCGACATCAACGTCCTTTCCAACTTTTTCAATGATCCGTTTCGACGACCCAGATTCGTGGCTCGGTTTCGTGACAAAAATTATAAGAATTGTTGAACCAGCACGCATATTGAACACGCATCGCTTCCTGCTTTGTGGATTGAAGAAATTTTTGAAAAAAAAATATATATATATATTTCGAACGTTTGGTCGATTGTATTCGTTGTACGTTTGATTCGTACAGACTGGTAATTATAAAAATGACCTAAATCATATCTTCATTCTTCTGCGTTTCTGTGTATATTTAACCGTTTCGCGCCGAGCGCCGCATATATGCGGCATCCACTCGACGATCTGTGGCTACGAGCGCCGCATATATGCGGCATCGAAAGGATTTGTATACAAGTGCATTTTCCCACATTTTTTAAGCCGAAAAACAGAAGACGGAGATGTGTAATTCGTAGCAAAAATGATAAAAGAACGGATTCGCGGTATGAGTGCAGAGATTGCGATTGTTAGCCTTTGTATGGATACTTGCTTTCGAATATATCACACAGAATTATATTATTAGTTTTTACGTATTATTATATTTTTATAATTTTCGTCTCGTTGTTAATTATATTATACATTTAATCGTTAAGCTTTGTAATTATATAAATTCCTATGTTACCTATAATTTTGTATTTTGTATTTTAATAATTTTGTAAATTTTTTCATATTAAAAATGTAAATATACTTGTTACATTGGAGCAATGATTGTTTTATTCGCCACAGTTACTATTTAAGACTTAGAACAACGTGTATACAGAAATCACGCGCACCGTGCATATTTACGGTGCGAGCTTCCGTTTGAAACTATTATTTTATGTTATCATTTGAAAAACAAATGGAAAATTGGTTTCGGAGTGTTACAATGTATTAGGCTGGCCAAAAATTTCGTGTGGTTTTTAACACTAAAGTTACCAACGCGGTCGAAATGCGTATAATTTCTCGTAGAAATTCTATAAATTTACAGTAATGCAATTTGGGAGGTTTTTCGTGATTTTCTGTAAAAAATGTGGATAAAGATTCGTTTTCCTTACATTGTGTATTTTTTTAAAACACCTATCATTTTTATTTCTCAGTGTACAATTAGGTGCACTTTAATCGTCGGTAGCGTTTAGTGTTAACATTTGTGTAAAGAGCGATTTTTTTTTTTTTAGGAAATATTTTTATTCGATAATGTATCGTTTGTTTTAGCTGCTAGTTACTTATTGTTTTTAAAGATTTTAAATTTAGTTGTATTTAAAAGCACGGGAAAGTAATTGTAGCTGGAAACCACACGAACTTATTGGCTTAACAAATTATAGATTTTGATGCATTTGTGAAAAATTTGAAGACACGAAAATATACAGAATACACATTAGAAAAAATATAAATCGTATCTACTTATTATAATATTTACTGAACAAAGTATTTGCCTATATAAATTCTATTTCTTTTTAATTATATTCATAAAAGAGTCTGCTCATAAATATTTGACCATCGAATAACTTTTTTTTTTTTCTTCAAAAATATGAAAAGTTTAAATTTCGCTCAGAAATTAAGCAATCATTTGTTTAAATCGTACAGAAATATTTTTTATATTCACAGAATGTAAGTTTTAATCACAGAATCAATGTTTTTGTATCAACAGTACACAAATAATTCTAATATAATTTATTAATTGTTTTAATATGTGTATTTCTGTCGTATTAATAAAAACCGTATCGATACGTATAACAAGAGAGTTTTTAGTCATTAAAGTACCGTAATGAAAAGACTAAAAGAAAGATACTATTCTTTTTTATAACAATCATACACAGAACAGCAATAAATTTGTAACGTATTTTAATAAAGCATTCGCTTCACATCGGGGTAGAGTACATCCAGACAAATGATAAATTCAATGCGTTCAGATTTTTACTGAGGCCACTTTTATAATCATTGGCTTATCTCGAAGTAAAAATAAACATGCATATGAAATAACATATTTCTGTTTGCAAATTTAATTCTTATTTGTTGAAGAGCGCAAAATGTTGGAAGAAAGCTTCATTTATATTCTTAATTTCTTCCTGTCATTTTATTAAACAGACAAGAAAATAAAGTAATCGGAATGCGGGGGAAATAAAAAGATGAAAGAAGTTTCCGTATTTTTAAAAGTGGTATTCTTTAGTACGGATAAGGTTTTAATCCTTTGTACCTGGAAAGCTTTGTTACCAGGTCGACAAATGTCAGAACATTTCAGATATACGGGCAGACGATTTAAATTACTGTACGATCCGCCTTTAAGTTCCTGAAAACTTTTCACATTTATTTTTATACATCTTTATCTTCTTTATGCATGGATAAAATGTTTTTTCAAATGCCAGGGATAACTTGAGCAGAATTTAAAAGGTAGAACAGCGCGAGCGGAAGAACGGTTAAATATTTTTTAAGTGACTGATAATAGGAACGTAAATTTATTTCATACTAAAAAAACCACGGAAAACCACGTAAAACCACGGAAAATTCTGAAAAAATATATTACAGGAAATTAACCATCTATAGTCCGAATTTTGTCTGCTCATCGGAGAAAAAATTACGATTACAGTTTTTCACTTTGATTTGAAAATGTTTAAACCAATAATTACAGTAGATGGAACGTGGTGTTATTACAATAATACAGTAATGAAATTTAATAGTGCAGTGATGACTAAACAAAATTAATTTTTTAAAATATGGATACATATTTTACTTTTAAGTCACACGGTTCCATAGAGGGTTAACGACAGAAGTTTGTTCTTGCAAATTTTCTTATGGGATCTGCTTATCGGAGAAAAAATTACGATCGATTACAGTTTTTCACTTTGATTTGAAAATGTTTAAACTAATAATTACTGTAGATGGAACGTGGTGTTATTACAATAATACAGTAATCAAATTTAATAGTGCAGTGATGACTAAACAAAATTAATTTTTTAAAATATAGATACACCAGTTTGTAATTTTTAAGTTACACGGTCCCATACAGGGATGTAATAAGATAAAGCGTCTTTGTTTTGTATTCAGGAGGTGGAAAAGTATTATTAATTGCCGGATCAATTTTGTCGAAGTTTGTTCGTATATTATTGCACTATTTCGGTGATTCAAAATTTTTTCTAACTTTTAAGTCACACGGTCCCATAGAGGGTTAAAAAAGATAAAAAAAAAAAATCTAATCAATAAATTATTTGACCGCTTCAGCGTAAATTACCAATGAATCTCGCTGAGAATCAAAAAGCGAACGAAGAGAGAAAAGAAGTACAAGAAAGAGGAAGGAAAAAGAAGAACGAAACCAAGAGGTAAACAGGTGAAAACTTGTCACGGAAGCGAGGGTTAGAAGCGAAAGAAGCCCAGGTCGGCCAAAACAAATTTTCTCATCCACAATACGAAATTAGTTCTGCGGGGTTGGCGGGGGATGGGGGACACGAGGTTCACCGTTTGCCCGGACACAAGTAGATTTTGCCCGGTGGTGGTCTGTTGTCCGGTCCACCGAGAGGATCGTCGCAATTAGAGCGTCGGTTGCCACCGATGGAAAACCGGGTCGGTCTTTTCGAGGTTAGAGGACAGCAACGTTTCGGTGCCACGGGCGGATAACGATAGAAGAAGGGATCCAACTTGCAGACAATGCGAAACGATTTCCATCCCTGCGTTACAGGCCGGCCTCACCTCGTGGCTCCAGGAATTCGGTCGTTCTGAATTCATTCGACAACGACGAACGGGGGGATCGGGACGCGAAAAAAGGAAAAGCCAGTCGGATGAGCGGACGTAGACGTGTGGATGAACCGCTCGAGAGTTGAAGAGGGATTGGGGCAATGTGGTGGAGCTGAGCGGTTATTACGATGGAATAAGCAATTAGTTAAGTCGGCAATAAGCGCTTGGAAGAGATATTTATTGGAGTTCGTGTAGGAATTAAAATTTGTAGATGATCAGATACGAGTGTGATGGAGCATTTTGATTTGATATATTTATAGTATTTGTCTATACTGTTGTATAAACAGAGAGACGATTTTTATGTTGAATTCAAGAACCCCTGAACCTCTACTTGAAATTTTAAAACATTATTCTTGAATATTCTAGGATGGACATGGAGTTGTTAATATGTAATATGTAAATTTTTTCGGGGGTACGACTGTTCTGCAGACCATGCGACTTGCGTATACGAAGGTCTGTTTTGGGAAGCTTCTCGCGAAAGAACTTGATTATCGCGGATATATTATGTTAAAAGATAATTCTAGTGAATATGAATCACGATTACGAGATATCTCGTAGTTCGTTTCTCTCGATTACATAAAATCGACAAGTAATTGTAAATGGAAAGTTACGTTTAAAAACGACCACTTTAAAATTGAAATCAAGATCCATATTTACTGTAGATATAAATATTTCGTAAAAGCGTGCGAGTAAAAATTTTATTCGAGTCTTATTAGATGCTTCATCCCATAAGATTATCGAAAGAGTTGCTGGTCTTCGGTGTGTATAATATATTAATATATTGAGCGAAGTCGATGCTAGTTTTATATATTTTTATACAATATTTAGACGATATTACATATTTCATATAATATATTTATTATACGCAGAGTATTTATTTTTTTAGAATCCATATTACTTAGTTAATTTCCTTGATAATGAAACTGTTCCAATAGCTTCTCGCGAAGGACTGGATTATCGGGGATATATTATGTTAAAAGATAATTCTAGTGAATATGAATCACGATCACGAGATATTTCGTATTTCGTTTCTTTCAATTCGTAAAAGTAACAAGTAATTGTAAATGAGAAGCTATGAAAAACGATCGCTTCATCTGAAAATTGAAATCAAGGTCCATATTTACCGTAAGTATAAATATTTCGTAAAAGCATGCGAGTAAAAATTTGATTCGAGTCTTATTAGAGGCTCCATCCCATAAGATTTTCAAAAAAGTTGCTGGTCTTCGGTGTGTATAATATATTAATATATTGAGCGAAGTCGATGCTAGTTTTATATATTTTTATACAATATTTAGACGATATTACATATTTCATATAATATATTTATTATACGCAGAGTGTTTATTTTTTTAAAATCCATATCACTTAGTTAATTTCCTTGATAACGAAACTGTTCCAATAAATTATTATTCAATATACTGTGATTAATTTCCAAAATAAAAATTAGAGAACTGAACAAACCAAACTATGTGCAATCTACAATCCATAATTTTATGCAATACATGTTAATGATTTCAAGCTATAACAACCCTAAAGAGATCCCCAAAAATGTAGTACCTGCACCTACTAAACTACAACATGCCCTTAGAAACAGCATTGGACGGGTGTTCTTCCACGTATTTCTCTTACCAGATATTTTCCTTTCCGAAAAATACCGAATATACCTCTTAAGAAACACCCTGTACCCTTCACACATAGCCCCATGCACCGCAACCACATCCCTGTGTACGTGTGTGCAGCTGCAAGGAAAAAGAAAGACAGACATTACGTTCGATTCGAACTCGTCAAAGTGCCAAATCCCCGCGGGTACAGAAGCTGAGGGAAGAGAGAAAGAAAGAATCGTGTGTGCCACGGTCCCGTAGATTCGATCAATGGGAACAACGCGACGTCGGTTCGCCGCTTCATCGACGACGCGATCGAGCTTCGTTTCTCATCCTCTCTGAACCCACCCTTCCTCGTTCTATCTTGTTTCTTCGTGCCTTCTATCCTCTTTTTCCCCATCGACCGCCCATCCTCTCGGTCTCTCAAACTGTCAATCTTCTAGCAACGATCTAGAAAAGGCTTCCTTTGAAAGGTACGCGCTCGTCGAAGCACTTGAAAACGACGTACGAGCCATTACATATGTACGTACGTGTCGTCTAGTTAGCCACTGATGCACTCGATAGGGTTCGGAGTAACCGAAATTCCAAGGGTCAGCGAGGAAACTATAAATGCGTCGGTGCGCACGCTGGTTGGTGTTTAATTTAAACACCCTTTATAACACTTGAGTTGCTCCTTCTTGAGGATGAATAGGATGGCCTGGACCGGAGATAGGTTGGGTCATCGCTGGATCTCAGTTAGATCTAGTTTGATAAATTATTCGTCGGTTACTGGTTGCACGAACGAATTATTCAACTTAGAGTTACATGGTATTAAGTGCACGGGATAATTTATGTAGCTGGATTAATTTTAGTAACTCGGTGTGTCCGTTAGTTTTAGTGAAAACGGTGTTATTTAAATTGTCGCGGTGCGTAGTGTGGGAGATTAATTTTTAGAGAATTTTTAAACCGCGCGAAATAAATATAATTTTTAAATACGTTTACTGTATTAGTTAATATTGGTTTTAAAAAAGCCAATAGACTATAATAACGGCTGATGTAAACGTTATTAATTTTCTGTCAATTGTTTGGAATATATACGGTAGTTCTGTGAACTCTGTCCGTAGTAAAACAGATAAATTGACGCAGAGAATAATTATTTAACACTAGATTTACGGAACCGGTCGAATTGGCGGATTTCAAGTTTCGCGTTTAAATGTGACAAGCATGAGTGCGGAAAATGCATCCTTGAAATAGAACTTAATACAAAAAATGTGCTAAATGAACCTCTAACAAAAATCCATGAATTTTAAATTAAATGAACTGATGTTGTTGCAAAAAAATCACATTTGAATGTATTCATTAAAAGTACATTTCAATCGATGCCCTCTTATTTGTAAACAATATTACAATGTAGAATTGATCAATTATCTATTGCTGCACATAACTTTACAAAATCCACCTTTTCCTTTAAAATGTTGCACAGGCGATAATAAATTTTTCTTTACTCTGCCAGTAACTTACATTTGTGCCATACAATAACAACAAAATAATTTTTTTTAACACTCTACTCAACCTATATTAACTGTTGAACCCACCCACTTCGAACGAACCAAATTTTATTTCTGACAGCCAATTTAACAAGTAAACCAACAATTAGCTATTCAGTTTCAAGGTATTATGCGATAAAACAATTTTCTTTTACGGAAAAAATATTTATTATACAATTATATAATCATAACGATGAACTTCTTTTACAATCAACACTAGAACTACCAAACTGATAAAAATAACTTATTTACAATTTTTCATATAAAGTTCTAAAAATCTACAATGTTGCACTTCTAAGAATTCTTTGCGTTTCTCTATAACGAATATGAATAAACATTTATTTCCCCTGGATATTATATTCTTTTACCTATTATTTATAATTCCTCGATAGAAATAGTTACACTTAAATCGTCGACAATTGTACTGTCAATACATTACATATTCTCCCAAAAAAAAAAGAAAAAAAGGAAAAATAAATAAAACAGAAGTGTACTATCAATCTATTTGTGAACCATCCTGTACACACATTTGGACAACTCTAAACGCGGCCAACCAAAGAAGTGTCATCGTTAGAAACAGGGACACAGAGAAGACAAAGACGAGGCGACGAACGTGAAAAAGGAAGAAGCCGGCGGACGAAAAGAGACAAAAGTCGGACGATCTTCGAATTCTGTTCTCGATTCAACTCGCAGAGGAATAGAAGAAGGAACGCTGAAGGTCTGTCGCAGCGAATCGTGTGTCATCAAGTCCAACTCGCTCGATTCACGACCCTATCACCAAGCTTTTCGTAGCTACGAAAGAACACAGGCCAGAGAACCCTTTGACCGGTCTTTCCTTCTTCGAAAATTACGAACTACTATTTTCCCATCCAGTCTCTCGTGCTCCTGGCCCCTCTTCTTTTCCTTTCTCTCCCCCCCAGGTACCGTATCCACCCTTTTATTATCATTCGTCTTCTTTCCCGGTGGCAACGCGCACGTTATTTCACCCTCTAGCAGCCCCCACGAGTTCGTTATTGTTTCGCCGGCTGGTTGGACGATATCACGTGCAAAACGTAATTCTTTTTCTCCTCGAGCGAGAGAAGTTAGCGCTGCGCCGTTTATGCCGTTTATTTATGTATCTGTTCGTCGATTTAGGAATTGAAATGTACCGAGCAAGGGAACTCGACGTTCATGAATATCGCATTCACGATTCACGAGCGAAACTACGAGACTGTTACGAAGAAGCTGCATCGATTATTTAAGCTTATTTTCCGCCGTGGGTGGGACCAAGTTCAAGGATCGTCAATACGGATCATTTTTGTGTCGATGTCGGTTACGATCACGCAAACACATTCTCTGCCTGTATTATTGTGGGAATGGTAAGACTGAGGTGAGAATGTTTAGTCTGGAGTGATAGAGGTGTGAATAAAGAGTGTTTGGGACAGTGTGATCGAAGTGCGAGAGACGAGTGTTCGGGCCGAGCGATGGACGCGCGAGAAAAGAGTATTTGGGCCGAGCGATAGACGTGCGAGATGCAAATTGGTTAAAGTACAGATTTAGTCGTTGAAGAAGAGAATTTTCTTGTTAGGAATCGTTTGCAACGATTTAAGTGTTTAGTATTCAAGTAGCGAATCATTTAGCATTTATTGTTGCATGACAGCTAATTACACACACGTGCACCATCGCTGTGTCGCGAATATAAACAGAAATCGAATAACAGTTAGAAGTCCCATAGCTATCGTACGTGCTGTAACGTAACTTGTTGCTTCTGAAATTTAGGTAGGCTTCGAAAAGCTTCCATAATCACAGCCAAGCATGCGTTATACACGTTAACTTGGATTTAATCGCTACCCTTGAGTACCCAGGCGAAATCACAACCCTTGGAATCAAGAGTAAAATTCTCGGTTAATGTTTGGAGTACGCAACCTGCAATTCCAAGAGTTCGCAACTTGTTGGTCCCTGAAAATAAATTCTTGGATGATTAAAATTTATTCAAGGATTAATTTCTTTAATAGTCCAAAATCACTTTGATATATTACATTTTACTTAAAAGAATAATTTAACGTGGTATGTAATGTATCTAAGTCTCTCATATTTATCAGCGTAACAAAAAATATTTTTGTTCGTGGAATAAAATTTCTTTTCCTCTTAAGTATTTATTTCATTATTATTTTAATTATATCACGTGCATTTTGTGAATCTTTGTGTCTTCAAATTCTCCATAAATGCATAAAAATCAGTCTACTTATCCATCGATGGTTCGTTAGATATAAAACGTGTTAGTGATATTTTAGTGATAAAATAGACTTTTATAATTATATTTATAAGATATTTATAATTAGATTTTTATGCATTTATGGAAAATTTGAAGACTCAAAGATTCACGGAATGCACGTGATATAATTAAAATAATAATTATATAAATAAATCTAAAATGTAGTACTGATTATAATATTTGGCGAATAAAATAACTGTCTATGTTAAATAATTGTCTACAATAATATGAATTTTCATAAACATCGTCAATTAATAAGAAATAATTTCTAGCTTTGTTTTAATTAATATTTTTATACACACCAACTATGGTGTCCATGTTAAATAATTGTCTACAGTAACATGAATTTTCATAAACATTGGCAATTAATAAGAAATAAGAAATAATTTCTAACTTTGTTTTAATTAATATTTTCATACACACCAACCACAATTTCATTCTCAACATTAATCGTACCATATTAAAATTCTTTGGTTCAATTATTCTCATTTTCCTTTCATAATTGATACACCTGATAATCTTCATTCAACCTTATATTTAACAAATTACGCGAACCGATCTACTCGCACGAATTTACAACACGGATACCGTGGCTGCAGCGTCTCAACATTGTACAACAGAATTTGAAGAAGCATTACAACTTCAGTATCGACACCAAAACACAGCCACTGTACCGTGATATCGGAGTACTGGAACGAATCTATTGAGTTGTGTACCCGAAAATGTAGCCGTGTTGAACGACACGCTGTCATGCGATGAAATACAGTTGTTTGTTAAATAACTATAACCAGCTGTGTGTTTATTCGCCTGTGCGCTTGGTTTCAGCTTTATAGAAGTACGTACACAAAGTGTAATGAAATGTAAAATTTAATGTACCACGTATATTCGGTTATTCGAAGACGAATCGCTTGTTATAAATATTTAACAGCAAAGGTGAAACTACAGGGTTCCTTCTTTTTAACATTTTCAAACCTCTGACACGTTACATCACATCTGCAACTTAACATCGTGCAGATGTTTGGCGAGCGACAAATTAATCGTGCGTAGGTTTCGATATTCGATATTTCCTTGGATAAGAAGGAAATTTTTAGGCTACGTATTTTACACCAATTGTAAGCAATAAACACGAAGATATTTCTTTAGCTTATGTAAGAGTCGCCAATACCTGCGACGGGACGGCCCCAGTGGATGGGCCTATTGAGTGGTGATGCGAATGGATTTATGGTTGCGAGTGAGACTGTTTAGCCGCGTAATTAGACCATAAAGCGGCAGCAAGTCCCAAACATCTGCAAGCCAGCACATTTACAGCTAGTCGAATTCTATAGCCTGCCTTACGACCCTGAGTCGGTCCGAAACAGTAATATGTTTATGAAGCAAACCAGCTAGCGGGTTTCTTTTCGATATTTAGGCCGCAGTATTGCTTGACCTTAACATTTATTTTTTCGTTTTTATGGCTACATGTGCCGTTAGAGCTAAAATGCTTCACAAACTTATTCCCGGCTCAGGTCAGTGTTGGAAATATGCGGAAATTCCATTGACGTCACTCGGGGTACCCCTTGTACCTGTGGGCGAGCTGCAAGTTGGGGGTGATCTTCCTTCTTTTTTTGGCCAATCAGTTTCATGAAGTCACCTCCAACTCGCCGTCTAACGTACGACAACCAATCCGCATATTTCACCCCCGTTCAACACCCCACACCACCTAATTTTCGCATCTACGACACCGACTGGTGCGAACAGTCAGAACACGAAAGAACAGAACACGCGTCGCATCAATCTCGAACAATACAACAAGCTTCGCATAACATTTAACATTTAACTGCACATTCATCTTTTAAAATCAATTAATCATCCCTATATTCTTAACGAATATAGAGAACACACGACTTTTGCGACGTCGATAAGTTTCGGTCGGAGCTTTACAACCTCCGGTGACGCGATTCTCTGCCAATCCGTCGCGACGCGAATTCGTGGCTTAACAGAGACTGAACCGGATATGTTTGGAAAAGTGTGACCGTGGACGAGTTTCGGGTGGTCGAAAGAGTGCTAGCGAAGAGTGTCTGGGTTATGTCTAGGATATGTTTGGGACTGAGAAACTGGGCCGTGAGAACGAAGTCTACGTGACTGCGCGATTCGAAGGAACGGATGCGAAAATTTTGGGTGCAAGTGAAAAGGGATGTGTGTGGGAAAAAGATGGAGCGATTGAGGGATGTATACTTAACACATTGAAGACCAGCAACTTTTTTGAAAATCTTATCATGGGATGAAGTTACACTCGAATCAAATTTTTACTTGCACGCTTCTACGAAATGTTCATAGACGAAGCGGTTATTTTTAAACGTAACTTCCCATTTACAAATTACTTTTCACTTGTATGAGTTGAAAGAAACGAAGTACGAGATATCTCGTCATCGGTCCTCAATGTGTTAAGTGAGTGAATGTTCGGGGCGCGAGGATTTTTTTGTAAGAGTGTCGCGAGGAAAGAGAGTAGCGAGGCATACCAGTGTATTGATAATAATATTGAACTTAAGTAAATTTATAACAAACCAAGTAATCCCACGTGCCAGTGTTCGATCATTCCTGATAAACCTTCCGAAAAGTGTCAGTGTCTTCCGCTTCCGTTCTTCTCTCCCTTTCTCTCTCTCTCTCTCTCTCTTACCCTTACGCTTAGAGCGGTATCCAATATATCTGAACGTACAACATTACGATTCTTTTCAGTCAGTACCGCGCACTTGGTCTCTTGTGTTATACCGTATCGTCAATTAACTTTTGTTATCAGTTTTTCTGGCTAGAAGGAGTGGCTGGCGCTGTTCAAACACAAAAGCCGTCGCCAAGGAAAAACAAATACGAGTCGGTGGAAGGCAGCACGCCAATATTGGCTTTTGATATTTAGAGGGACACAACAATGTCTGCGGACATCTCTGGCCAGGAATTTATTACTCGTGAAGGTCCCCTCTCTCTCTCTCTTTCTCTCAAAGGTCTTGGAAACAATTGATTAATTTAATTACCTCGAAGTGGCCACTTTTAAGGCTCAATCGAACGGGTATCATCGATATTTAAATCAGCCTCGTAGTCCACTTGCTCTCTGTTTTCTATGCCCCTGTATCGCTTTGTCGTTTGCTTATTGATCGGCCCGATGCATTTGTAATTCAAGAACGCGACACTTAAGTATCGAATATTGATATTGCATGTTGCTTGTAAATTATAAGCGACTAGTGATATTACTTGGATGAAATTTATATGGTTTCGAAGACCCCCAGGAAGCCGAAACAAAAGTTTTACGCTGCGGAAAGTTTCGGAGAAACCCTATAGGCGGTACTTTAATGTGGATAGAGATAATTGATTTATGGGACGAAATTTGCGAGAACCTGTGTTTTTTTTTTTTTTTCTTTCTTTCTTTTTCGAGAATCTATGAATGGTATTTCAAGGTGTCGCGCGAGATATTTATTGAATTTTGTAAAGGAATAAAAGAGGATTTGTTTCTGTTATTTTTTCATGTAGAATTTAGTGCTGTATTTTATTCGATGGTTGTATCGAGGTAATACGAAAGTTCAAAGTTGAATGATTTAGAAAAATTTATTCAATTTATAAATTAACTTGAGGGATAGTAACTGAAACCTAGCTTTTAAATAAGTGAATTGAAATTAGAATCGTGTCAGGGAATTTTATTAAAAAAGTTAATTATTAAAATCTATTATTAACTATAACTGATTTGTAGAATTTTTATTATAACGTGTGGTATTAATTGTTTACACTATTTTAGTCGCTGGATATAAATTGGATTGGATACATTGGGATTGGATTTAAGATTGAATTAAAGAAACGTGATATTACAGATAGGAAATTTAAAAAATATTATTTAAACGAACCTTGGGAGAAAGTTACATCAGATAAGAAAATTTGTAATTCGATCAGTGCCAAGAAGATTGCAAGTAATTAATTACGTTCGTTCTGTTTATAGGGTCTTGGAAATAATTAGAAGTAAACGTTTATTCAACGTCTTTGATAGAACTACTCTGACACAATATTACCTTTCAGTTGTATTCATCTTTGAAATTAGTTGTTTCTTTACTAAACAAATTCAAATGGAATGCAATTACATCGTGTTTATCATTAGAACAGCAAACACAATGCAAAATAGGTGTGCTTATGCAAACTAAACGTTACTGTCTAAAAGTAACATGTACGAAATTTTATAAAAACAAGGCGATGCAGATGGATAGAAATAAATTAAAAAATAAGAAATAAAAAGAAAAAGAAAAATAGAGAACACTCTGACTTAATATTATTGCAATATAATTTCTTATTTAATAGTCAAACCTAAAAATATCGCAGATCAGATAACAAATGTTTAAATGCATTTAAAATTCCACAAAAAAAAAGAGAAAAATGGGGAACACTCTGATTTATCAAAGCTCGTGTATTTCATTAAGTTGATGCAAAATTGGTTAAAGTAATCGCCAGATTGTACAGGAATTAAAAGGTGCTTCGAGCGATCCCGGATTATCACATAAAGAAGGTGGAAGCAGTAGTTGTTCCTTTAATCCTTTAATGGCAAGAGAGCAGATATGGAAGTATACTTGAGAACATACCAGTGCTTGTGTCGCTCAAGTCGTTCCACTGCTTATGATTAGTTCAAAGCTGGAGTTAGTCTAATTTCAAATTATTTTCGATCTCTAAACAAATGAATAACGCCTATTAAAAGTATATAGATCCGAGAAGTAGACCAGAGTTCGACTTATTAATAAACAAATATTAATAATAGCTTCACAATATAATACGTACATTATTTTTAACTCTCATCTAAATAATAAATACTAAATATAATAGATCTAATAAAATACTACATGCTTGTAGGACTACCTAATATTCAATATTTAATTAACTTATGATCTCACGCGCCTAATAAAATACTAAATATTTATAGAACTATCCAATATTTAATACTTAATTACCCACATATTTATACAGTTCGAATCCTCTGCACTCCACCGGCGTCACTGTATAACATTTTTCAGAAGATTCAATTTAAATTTCACGTTTTCATCAATTCAATCTCCTTCTTATTTCAAATCAAAGCAAATTAACCAAATAAATAACATCTATAATCTCTTTTTCTTCCCAAAACAACACTTCAAGGTCCCACAACAACTCTACGAAACTTAAAGAAGTTTAGACAGCGGAAAGTTTTAATAAATTAAAAAAAACATTAGATAAAAAAGTCTAAGTAGCGCAAGTTAAAAAATTGTTCCACGAAAATTTCACGAAATTTCAATTTCAAATCAAAGCAAATTAACCAAATAAATAACATCTATAATTTCTTTTTCTTCCCAAATCAACACTTCAAGATCCCACAACAACTCTACGAAACTTAAAAAAGTTTAGACAGCGGAAAGCTTTAATAAATAAAACAAAAAAAAAAACATTAGATAAAAAAGTATAAGTAACGCGAGTTAAAAAATTGTTCCGCGAAAAAAGAAGCAAGTAGAACAAGCCGAAGGAACAGCCTCGCTTGTCCTCGGCCTCGAGGCCGTTAGAGGGATCACCTTTCCACGGGGGTGCAAGCCCGAGAAGCCCGTGCTAGGTGCACGTAGCAGGTGGCTATAGCATCTTCGAAGGGGTGAGAGTTCACTGTTCAGTCTTGCACCGGCCCATTGTGGGAGCAACGAACCGGCCAACCGGGGGCAAAGACGCCAGGCGCCTACTTGCTGCCACGATCTCACCAATCATTTGCGCATTCAAGCAGCTACACGGGAACCCAGTGGTTCTCCGGCCTCTCTCGCATGACCGACCTAATTCACCCACCGGTGGATCCGACGATATTATTATTTCGGGACCGTCGCCGGAACATCGGATCAACGCTTCGGGGAATGTATTCATAGGCTTGGTTTCCTCTTGCGTTGAAAGACCCTTCCGCGAGGGTTGGAGGATTGAAGAATGCTGCATGGATGTTAGAATCTGCGAGATCCTTGAGGCGTTCAGTGTCCAAAACTGTCCTAGGATAAGACGAGGCAATTTCGAACGCGCAGTAAATCCGAATGACACCATGTTTCCATGTTTCCACCCTCCATCTCCCGCATAACGATGCGTGCACCGTGCAGGACCGATCTGATTGGTACGCGTAGGAACAGTTCTCTGTTAACCACTTGCGCTGACAGCTGATTCACAGTTAGGAGTATCAAAATGATAATTTAACTTCGTTTATTAATAATCTTGTGCAGTGTGGTGTATTTAACCCTTTCGATACGAGCGCTCTGTTCGCCGTGACACTCCTGCTGTACGAGGCGCCGCTCTGCAAATGTACACATAGCGCATGGTCAGTCCTCTTTTATATGAAGATTTTTCTAGGCGTTAAATAGGAACTCTGTTTAATAAAACAATGTTTCTTCTAACAAGCGTCGTTTATAGCTTTAATATTAAAAGATATTTATATAAAATTTTATTAATTGCATAAGTAACACCGGGTCATCGGATGAATGCCGGATATATCCGGCGCTCGTACACACAGGTCATTAGATGGATGCCGGATATATCCGGCGTTCGTACCGAATGGGTTAACTGTACTTCGTCAAACGATCACAGTCGACGTGCTCTGTGCACGTTATTTTTATTTCGGCGACAGCAACCTACCGATGTGTACAACACGTCGTTCGCGACTTTGAAATATGAATATTTCGACGTGCGTGGCACGTCTTTCCAGCGCAAATGGTTAACTAAAACACGCAACGGCGCCGAGTCCGATTCGGTAAGTATATATTTATCGATCGATGGAAACGTTCGGTAATCGACTATCCGGTACGATGTTCGAATAGCGAGTCTCCGGTAGTTTTTTCCAAATTTTGGTGTTGCCGAGAGCCAAGGCCCTGTTGTAAAACAGTCGTCGGAGCTCGAGCGTAACTCGTGCTGGATATTTCATTCCAAAGGGTTCGTATTTAATAAATTAGATTTAAAAGCTGTACCGAATTTTCCTTAATTTTAATGTTTTTAATAACCAATGATACATACAGATTTATAAATTCGTATTAAATTTGGTTTTAATACGAAAGAAAGGAATGTAGTGAAGTGGATCGTCGAGTCCAGCTCGACACAGGAGTGCGAAGAGTTAAAATATTTTATAGGATTTAATATAATTTTTGATTGTTTTACAACTCGGTGAAATTTCCTGGCTATTGTTTGCAATCGTGTTGAGTACACGAAGCGTTTAATTTAAAAGTGGTTCGAGTCAATTTTTTTGCCTATTCGGTTTAATACAGCTGTATTGGATAGAACGATCATGCGTTTTAATTTTTAGCGGGGAAACAGGGAAATGAAACGAATTATTTATTTCCCAAGAAGTATCGTTCGTTACCTTTTTATCGCGCCGTTCCATAAATCTTACGATAAATATATTCTTTTACGTTATATAAAAATTGTGACGAACAGCAGAGGGCAAAAGTGAAGATTCCAGAAGCGTCCATATTTTATCGGTATCAAACAACCGAATCATTTTTAATAGCATTATTCTGGCAATTTTCACACGTTAATACTAACGTGTGTCCATGTTATCTCAGTAATTCTGTTATTATGACGTTTTATCCATAATACATGCGGTGCATCACCGGTTTATGCATATTTACTCATAAAATTATTACGTAATATTAATACGTTGACACTTATGGAACTAATTAATAGCATTACCGATGCATTACAAGGTAATGAATAGGTAATGAGTGTGTTATTTATTTTATTTCACAGCAATAAAACGTTTAATAATACAACTAGCATTACGCAAAATGTAGACATTTTGTTTCACGTATTTTATACCGTAAATAAATCACAGATAAACATATCTGCATTTAACAATACCGGCTTACAATAATAATTCATCTTAATTACCATTGAAACAGAAAATATGGAAAATTAAAAAAAAAAAAAAAAAAACAGACACCATTCTTCTTCGCGACGATTAAATACACTCGCTACGACTGTGAAAGAGTTATAACGCTTCATCAGATACCACGCAAAAATATTACACATTTATAACGACTTATTCAAGAAATCTCTGCATAAAAAGCTTTCAGTCTACGTTTTACGTTAATTTTTTTTCTTTCATTTTCTTCACATTTAGAACCACCTTCTTTCGAAACACCCTGTACATCTCCGGAACATACCTCCGCTACCTAATTAAGTTTCATTTCGTTTGAAAAGCTTCCAGAAAGAACTCGCGGAAACTCTTCTGTTGCATCCATTAGAAAGAATACGGTACTTACGGCGGCCTCGACGTGAAAACGTTCGAGAAAATCTCGCCGAGTATCTTCCATCACACCGTTTGAGGATTCTATAACGATAATTTTGAAAGGGCTCGAATAAGCAGGAAAAATTCCTGCGATTGCGTGTGAATTCTCGGAAAATTGCTACGTCCTTCCTGAAACGGTGTATCTCAGTGCCTGGTTAACCGCTTTCAGAAAAATAAACGATACGAGGGGTCGGACTGAGCTAAGCGCGGCAGAAAAAACTTCAAGTGGGCGGGAAATATAAAACGTTAAATACAGCCAGGTAGGAGAGAGAAGGCGGGAACGTTTTGCTCGCATAATGATCTCTTCATTTTTCACATTCGTTCGCGCCTGTAACGCGAGAAACTCGCGTGAAACAGCAACGATCTGTCCAGAACCGCGTTCCTTGCACGACAACTGCCATCGAGGTTTCGCATTTACGTTCGCGTTACAATAAGTTTCTTAATTCTTTCACCGACGACGCGGCGCGAAACGGAAAAACGCTCGTTCGTTTTCTTCGCTTCTCTCCTTCGTCTTTTTTTGTTTTCTTTTTTTCTCTACCGTTCTTCTTTCTCTTTCTCTTTTTTTTTTCTTGTTTTTTTTTTTCGTTTACAATTCTTCACGGTGACGCTACAATGCATACAGGTGAAGTAAATCCATGTCAGTTTTCACGCTGTGCATAGCGACCGCGTAAATGAAAGTAGGGCAAGATGACGAACGAGGCATGATGACGAATTGCAATCTTTTCCTGTACAGGGCCGAGCTAACCGGGCCACGATTCGTCAAAATAGCATCGATAAAAAACCTATAGCAAGTGGAATTTTAACGCGTTAGAAAATCGTGGTAAGTAAACGGCTGAAACGAGGCACGTGTGTTTCGTCGGCGCGTTTTTCTTTCTTTTAACCCCTTGGCTTACCATTTCTTCGATCTTCGTGCATGTTAGCAATAGTTATTCGCGTCTTTGACACTCCGTCGAACGCAGAGTATCGAAATATTATATGTGTTTTGTATTTGCTAATTTTCAATTTTCTAAATTTAAATTACAGTTAAAGTTAAAATTGATCATAAAGCTTTATCATAAATATTGTGTCTTTTTATTGTATTTTAAACAGAATCGGCGCCACGAGTGTGACTCGTGGTTATAGGGCAAAGGGTTGACTCGTCATTGCTTGATATAATAATTTATTTTTATTTAGGTTCTTTGCACCTGAATGCATCGTTATATTTTTATGAACAAGAAATATATTATACTTACAATTGTAACTAAAATCGTTCTAGCTAGAATTAATTCTCTTTTATCAATCTTTAATTTCACGCGTGAAGAAATTTCTGAGAAAGAAAAGTCGCAGTTAACGTGTTAAAAGGAACTATCATTTTTGCTAATAAATTTCAGAAAGTCGAAGACAACTGTAATTATTTTTTTAGATACGAGCTTCGTTTTTATGGTTAATTTATTACCGTGAAAAATTAATATTGTTACACGTTGTTTCATTGGTATTATTATTAAGTGACAACGAAAGTTCATTTAAAAGGCATATTTTTAGTATTTTCATTTATTTTCTATGTGTCTGTATTGAAATATTACATGTATTTTGTATTTGCTAATTTTCAATCTTGTAAATTTAAATTACAGTTAAAGTTAAAATTGATCATAAAGCTTTATCATAAATATTGTGTCTTTTTATTGTATTTTAACCAGAATCGACGGCACGAGTGTGGTTATACAGCAAAGGGTTACGAGGAACAACGCTCCTGCTGGTCAGCGGTCGCCTTTCTCGCTTTGTTAATGGTCGGTGTCTTTCGTTAATAACTCGTTAACAGTGCAGAATTTTACATTTTAGCGAAGGAAGATGTTGTTTGAAATTATCCCTGGAACCCTTCATTTTCAAGTCCTTCGCAGTGTTTAGGACACCCTGTAGAGCAGAACGTCGATTATCTGGACGTCGGTTACTCCGAATAATCGATTTTCCGAATACAGGACCGGTCACCTATATATGTACTACATATTTAATCCGGCGTTACTAAGATAGAGTGTCGTAGAACTCAAAAATTTTTAACCCTCTATAGCCTGAATTTTGTTCGCTTAATAGAGAAAGAACTACCATTGATTACAGTTTTTCACTTTGATTTGAAAATTTTTAAACTAATAATTGCTATGGAAGGATTTCAAATTGAATAGTACAGTGATAGCTAAATAAAATTAATTTTTTAAAATGTAGATACATGAGTTTGTAATTTTTAAGTCACACGGTCCCATAGAGGGTTAATTAATTGTAACTTTGTATCAACGCGTGGCGACGAGTCGAATCTCGATTATACAGTGTCGGACAACCTATTTTTTTTATTTATAGTCTTAAAATATAATAGAATTATTTTTATAATAAAAGAAAAATAAAGAGTGGATATTAAAAGATAATTCCTACTAGTCAAGTTTAAAGGGATTAAATTACGAGCACGCTTACAGATCTTTCTATAGCAAGCGACAAAAGCACTCAATGACCACAAATGTCCACATTTGGCCACAAATGACCACAACATTCACACAGAATCCCACGATTACAATCGATGATTACAGCAATCGCCGAGCTCGAGGTATTTACACAGTAGCGATAGAAAAGCGGAGACGAGTCGTTCAAATTTAACCGAGCAGATACTAGTGGAATTTAACCGAGCACTGCTCCAGTCCAAATATAAACTCGAATTTATTTAGATCAGCCACGTATTTTATTTAACACGTTAAACGCCACGCCGATTTTGGTCGACTTTCCGTTAGACTCTGTTCTGTGATACCAATTCAAAAACATTTGGTCGCAAAATAATTAAGAATTTAAGAAGGAAATTGTAAAAGCTTGCAAAGGAAAGTCGTATCTTTGCTTAACACTTTAACGACCGCTCACACAACATGTGTGCGATGCTACCGCCGAAGGTTGTTGGCCAGTACCGCACTCTTCGTGCGATAATTTATGAATGTAAACAAGTGTGGATATTGCTATCGGCTTCGTATTTCATCGCCACGTCTTTGATTTTAGCTAATTATTGCCTATTTTTAATTTTTCATTTTAAACTACAGTAGTGTACCGCGTAAATTATGGAGCAAATGTCGGCGCTCGTCGTGAATTTAATAAAGTTCTTTAAAATTAATTCTTCAAAAATACTGCCGGCCCCTGGCAACGTTTCACTGCGTAGACGTGCGGCCGTTAAAGTGTTAACGTGGTTCAATACAACCCATTAACGAATTGCAAGGTATTATTTTTTGAAATTAATACTGTCAATCCTTGGAAACTAGCAGCGCCTAAACGAAAATTTCAGCGTCGATCCACAAGAACCGACGTGGCGCTCAACGTGTTAACCTCGCGCAATAATTACCGATCTACCTTACAAACATCCACTACAACTCCAGTTTTAATATCGGAACACGCGAGGAAGCGCGAGACAGGAGTCATTAACGCATTTCTTGAAATAGTCCACGGCTCCGGGAAACGAAAGTTTTTAACACGTCCGAGGTATTCGCTTCTCGATTACACGCGGATGAGATCACCGGGAATTTCAGGCTTCATCCTCGTCGTCGTCGCGGAATCGCGGGGACGGGCTTTATTTTAATAATTGAACGAACTACCCAGTCGTCGGATATTCACGGTTCCTTCGAGTTCTCGCCGAGACGCTGGGAACAACAAAACAGCGGCGCGTTCCGGCTCTGTCGATCGATCGGCAGGAACGATCGATCGTAGCGAGCACGGCATCGACGAATGTCAGCGGGAAAGTGTTGCCTGTGAATAGTGATAAATTCTCTCAAGTACCCGGCACGGAGCGATACTCGAAAGGTCGAGCTTCATTACGGAAGTTCAAACATTAAAAGTTCGCTCGATCGACTCGAGCCGCGCGACGATTCCGCCATTCAACGGGTCTCGCGTCTTTGTGGACTTATTTAACAAATTCATCGGTCTGTCCTCTCTTCGACGGGGGGTCGGCGAATAGATTATGACGTATTATATTCGAATCACCGCGAAAGCTTTCGAACCGGTCTCGGAAATAGGACGTCCGAGTGTTTGTCGATAAACTTAGCCGGCATAATGTATGAAGGAAGAGAGGAGAAAAAGGTTTCGCTTAAAAGCTTCAACGGTAAGTTGGAATAAGATTGTGGAACAGGGAAGAATTGTATTTGAGGACGAATCGAAAATTGTTATCGATTTTGGGAAATAATCGTGGGAATCCGTGTGAGCGTTCCTATTCATTTTCGTTTCATTTGTTGCATTCGATGGTGTTCGCGCCAGTGCTATTAGTTTTTAGCCATAATAAAATGTGGGCCTAGCCCGTTTAGTTTTTCCATTCACAAGCGGTCATAAATCTGGGAGGCCATCGGGCACCTTAGCTCTTCGCATTTTCACTTTGCTTCTTTAGTTTCATCAGCTGCATGCCAGATTTGCCCACACTTGTTTGGTTTAGTATGTTTCAACGGCTTCGGAACGTCTCCCAAATTTATTACCTGCTGCGGTATTGTTAACAGGTTGAGTGTCACGCGCATTTTAGGTAGTTTGCCCATGGCGCCAACATGAATTTCTTATTATGCGATGTACATTATGTTGAACAAAATAATATCTACATTTTCCTTGTACTAATAAAATTATTTTTCCATGTTCTGTACGGCATTAATTTCTTCAAACCATTATAGTAAAGTGGTATTATTTGAAAATTTATCAGTATCCATATTTACTCTAATTATGTATTTTACTATTGGTCGCATCGCCGGTCACCGGTGGCACCCATGGCGCTGTAGCCAAGTCGGGTGCCGGTCACCGGTGACCCCCATGGCAGTCAACCTGTTAAGGGGACACGGATTTCGTGCGCGCGTCACTCAAGGGTCTATCGGTACTCGAGAGTGACCGTCGAATTGGAGGCGTAGTTTCGTTAGTTTTGTTTTTGTATACACCAATCGCATAGTATTCACCACCTCCAACGTCTCACTCCGAAAATTGTAATTGACCAATCCGTGTCCCTCATCCCCGCCGATGCACCTCTTCCGAGGCATCGTGTGCCTTGTAAATAGTTGTAGATTTTAGAATTCGGTAAGCCTTCGCTTAAAACATACGCAAATCAACACCAGACTCCACAAGGGGAGTAACTTTGTAAATACATTAGTTAACATTGAACCTAGTTATTTCGTCTCTCTGCGAAGGGAGTGGTCCTTCGAGAAGTTTTATTCGGCACACCACGTGCAAAATCGACCAAGCTCGACCGATCGCCAGATCGACCACGAGTATCTCAAACAGATGGATTCGGGTGGCCAGTGCTTTTGTACAATTAACCCCTTGACATAGAATGACGTGTGGGAGACGTGATTCGTTTTATGTGCCATTGTAGACTTTGACGTCTCCGAGGCGTCAAGAACTGTCTTCTTAAACTTTATTGAATGTTATATAGCTATGTAAATTTGAAAATTAAACGTTCTGTTTCTAAGCTTGCACGTGTGTGTCCACAGTTGAGCCAAATTAAATGGTATTCTACAGACGCTTCGACGCGCATTTTATTTGTATGTCAACGGGTTAAATAGACCATCTAATATCTGTGTTGACCTAGTTGTAAGCATAACTTTCTTCGGGATAAATTTAAACTGAAATTTTCGCTCGAGGACAATAAGAAAAAGAAATTTGACCGATGAAAACCGGGGAAAATAATAAGTGAATATTATAAAGTTTTGTTGTGACGCGTAAATATTTTACAGGGGGATACATGGAACCGTAAACTTAATATTTAATTAATATCAGATTCTTGTTAACGTAGCAGACAGTGTTCTGCAGTGGAAAATTACATATTATAATTGCTTCCTGCGGATTTCATTGCATTGCGTTTTCGCGTTTGTTATGGAAAAATTCGGCGGCCGTAATAGAGCGATGTACTTACACGTATTTTTATATATTTTTTTTTCTGTTACGTTCAATTAAGACTTGCAATGAGTTATTTGTTAATTACAGTATTTTAACAACACGCGTATAATGTTTAATAATTATTTTCTGGGGTGCATATATGTTTGTATGAATTATAACTTAAATTATATAAAGACGGTAAAAAATAAGCTATCAATGTTATTTCAAATTTAATAATTAGTAATTAGCAGGATACTAAAAAAAAAAATTAATGGGTGTTCCGTTACACCAGCGTTTACAAATTACGCATAAATTATTAATTATCATATAGGAGAATTTCAATTAATAAAATGAAATACAAACAAAAAGAAAAAAAAGCAGAAATTGAATAAATGAAACGGGAACAAATTATCTAATGTTTGAAATATGTATTTCACAATAAATTTAATTAACCGATTCGTTTAGTACACCATTGAAACATGCATCGTTGGTAGCTGAAAAAATAATTAAGTGCCAAGAACCAGTTGTTAACGCTAGAATTAATTACCAAGTACATATCTGATACTAGAAACTAATTAACTACAGTTTCCTAACTGGTACATGCTTAGAACTAATTATTATACCCTGTGCACACAGTCACTAATACGTCCGACTAACCTGCGTTGTGCAATACTTGATTCAACAATCACAGATCGAATTAATATTTTATTCGTTAATTTCAATACTTATTAATCAATTTTAAATAACTATATTGATAACCGTTGAAATTAATTAATTGATAGCAGCCATTGAAATTAGTTGATAAAACCTGTAATTAAATTTTCAATAGTTATTAATTAACCGTTTCAAATTAATCACTATTCAAATTAGTTGATAGAATTTGTAATTAATTTTCTTCGAACCTTTCAATTTTACTAGGAACGCCAAAGATGTTAATTCAATCGCCAGGGACTGTCTATATTAATCTATCTATCTATATTAATTGAATATTTATCTATACAATTTCTTTGATTTTCTACAACCATTGGCCGGTTAACCCTCTATGAGACCGTGTGATTTAAAAGTAACAAACTGATGTATCTACATTTTAAAAAATTAATTTTCCTTAGCAACTGCACTATTAAAGTTGAAATCCTTCCATGGCAATTATTAGTTTAAAAATTTTCAAATAGAAGTGAAAAACTGTAATCAATCGTAATTTTTTCTTCAATAACCAGACAAAATTCGGGCTACAGAGGGTTAACCCTTTGCACTCGAACGTCTCCTCCCAGGGGACATCAGAGTTTATTAACGATATTAACCTTTTGACTACTGTGGGCGCCTAAAGGCGCTTAGAAATTTTGCGTTTGTGACACTGTGGGCGCCTAAAGGCGCTTAGAAATTTTGCGTTTGTGACACTGTGGGCGCCTAAAGGCGCTTAGAAATTTTGCGTTTGTGACACTGTGGGCGCACAAAGGCGCCCGACGTACTTTGGCCCTCTGACACGAAGGGCGCCTATAGACGCCCTGAAAATTTAAGCTTTAACGTTAATGTTAAATTTTTAATATGTATAGTAACAATTCGGTGAAGAATACAAAGAAATAAATAATATTGTTTTAATGTAGTAAAATTCAGTTTTTTGATCATTGAAGTATATTTTCGTCCTAACTGAATTCCGACCGTATGGTACGGCCGGTGCGTCTCAAAGTCTGCCGTAGTCAAAGGGTTAATGATCACAGAGGATGAACTTACGTCGACATAACTATTTTAAAAAATGCATGTTTCCTCGAACTTCTCCATTTCAAATGGCAAGAGACAGCAAATCGAAAAGTATGGTATATACCGAAATACGGAACGATTTCTGTTTCCACGCTTTCCTATAAAAATGTCGCGAGATGGCTCCGACTGCAAAGGGTTAAAACGGTCTTCCAAAGCAGAAACAGACAGTGTTCTGTCCCAAGACAAACAATCGTCAGAGAAAGTTCGCTAATCAGGGCATCTGGTCAGCGTTGCGTTTAGAAACTTTCCCTTCGCAGTTCTTAGGTCCTTCAATTTATTGCCAACGACCACCAAGGCAGACCCAAATTGGAAATTTTCCCGCTGCTGCCTTCCAGTCAAGGGTGCGCCATTTTAGGAACATATCAAGGGCGGTGGTACACCTCCGCCAATAACATTTCATTTTACTGTGAGTTTACTTTGAGCTGATCTAGCTCCATCCACACAGAATCCATAAAAGGAGCGCGCAAAGATTGTCGCGGAGCTTTTTTACGCAAAATCTTGTCAGAACCAGACCGCACAAGTTTTATTAAAGTTAATTGTTAAAGTTACTTTGAAGAGTTGATATTTTGCAGCATCCTTCCACTCGCACTTTGATCACTATCAATATCGTCACTACTAGAATCACAACCCTCCATTTTTCTCAATATTTCTTTTTTTCTTTACTCAGTTGTTTCAAACACTCTTCTTTCACACCTCTATCGCTCGGTCCGAAATACTGTTCTTTCACATCTCTATTGCTCGGACCCAAATACTCTTCGTTCACGCATCTATCGCTTTAAACTAAACATTCATTCCCAGCTCACGATTCCATTCCCACACTTATTTACAACACTAACAGATATAAATTTATGCAATTCAGGTTCGTCATTTTTTTCCTCCCAGTCAAAATCACTCGCACTTTGATCACTATCAATATCGTCACTACTAGAATCACAACCCTCCATTTTTCTCAATATTTCTTTTTTTCTTTACCCAGTTGTTTCAAACACTCTTTTTTCACACCAGTATCGCTCGGTCCCAAATACTCTTCTTTCACACCTTTATCGCTCGGTCCAAAATACTCTTCTTTCACATCTCTATCGCTCGATCCCAAATACTCTTCGCTCACGCATCTATCGTTCTAGATTAAACATTCATTCCCAGCTCAAAATTCCATTTCCACAGAATTATTCCAATATTAAAGATATTTTTATATTCTACATCAAGAGATCAAATAGAGTATTTTACCGTTAAAATCTAATATTCTTACGATACTGTGTGATTGGAGAGAATAAGGACAGCAATTCTTAAAGAGCGAACGTAAAATCCGGGCTTAGCGTACGCAGCAACGTTCCGAACTGCGTTTCCATGGAAAAATTTCAGGAAACCACGTGTACACACCGATAGTTCACTGTATCACGCTGAAATATGCATTGCAACTGTAATCATTCACCGGCGCTTTTATGACACATTTTTAAACTAACGCGGCTGTCCCACGTTCCACGATACTTTGCAAATAAAGTGGATATTTCTGGGTTGGAGCACGAACAGTCGCGACCGGACAATCGCAATTTTCGGTCGGAAGCTTCGATTTCATTTTAAATGAATTATATTTTTAACCCGATCGTATAAAATTACACACAGCTCCCACGGTAAACTTTTACGCAAACGTTATACGCCTGCTCCCTCGTAATTTTCGATGGAACATCGAAATTTATTGCTCCACTATGTATCACAGACGTTCCGTTCAGTGTGATCATTTCACACAAATTGAAACGGTCAATCGAACTGTCGTTTTTTTTTTTTTTTTTTTTTAGATTCTTGTGTCATTTCGATGGATGTGTATCGATTGCTTCCGAACAAGTGCGAAGCGTGATTAATAATAAAATGTTGGAAAGAGCTCTATTTCTAATAATCTTCACCGATAGCGACTGAATAGCGATGATAGGACACGAACAGTTGTAAGAAATTAAAATATAGTGGAATAATATATATTTTTACTACCCATTTCTTAATTTTTTTAAATTTTATATTAAGCTAAAATTAAATTTGTGGATTGAGTGTAGAATATTTAATATCTTCTCTTGATAATTTTGCTATAAATTTTTTAATTTCTAAACTTTACATTTAGCTAAAGTTAAATCTGTGGATTAAATATAGAGTATTTAATAATATTTTCTTTCAACAATTTTCTTATAAGTTTCTTAATTTTTTAACATAAAATTAAGTTAGAGTTAAATCTGTGGATTAAATATAGAATATTGAATAATATCTTCTTTAGATAATTTTGCTATAAATTTCTTAATTTTTTAATATTACATTAAGCTAAAGTTAAATCTTTAGATTGAATATAGAATATTAAATAATATCTTATTTCCATATAAATTGCATTAGCTATTTTATAAAAATACTTTATAAAAATTAATTAATTGATTCTAGTTCTTTTACCAACAAATTTGTATTTTATCAAACAGAAGAGCATCAAACATTTATTAATTCTTTTCGTTGTTCTTTTCATATAATTTTATATTATGGATATTTCGTTTATGAAATTTTAGGCAACTTAAAATTAGCACATAATTGTAATATTCGAAACTTTATCTAAATTATTGAATTATTTACAAATTACATGATAACTTATTAATATTAATACTTTAAGAAGTCCGTATATCACAGAGTAAATTTCATAATATTAGTGCCTGTTTTATTTAAATTAAACATTTTTACGAAATATACTCATCGCGATATATCGCGTTCTCTTTCCTCATTCAAAATCCTGGTTAATAATGTGAACTACTTGATAACATCATCACAGCACGGAACTATAACTAGTTTACAGTTTGTACTGTGAAAATCCCTGGCATCGTAGCACATGGGTTTAGTAGTAAGGAAAAGGCATGATAAATGTAATACATGCGTAATATCTTTGTTCATGATTCTCAACGCCAAATAGACGAAAGAAAAAAAAAACTCTAATTCTAAGTTGAATATAAAGTAATGTATCATAATAAAGATCACGAATTATATACAATTTATAATTACGAAATAATGAATATAATTAAATATTACGACACGCATTAAAATTACGTATATTCTTAAAAAGGAATAACAATTATTAAACACCAGACTGTTATACCCAAAAAATTTAAATACAAAAAGATATACCAATTATCCAAAGTATAGTATTTTTTACAATACCTATTAGGCAAAATAATTTCCTACCACAAATATAAATTTGCATAAAAATTTGTAACAATCAGAAGTCTTCGATGTTTAAAATATATTTTACTAAAAATACTATTTAGCACACACTGATCCAACTTCTCCCATACTTCAAAATTCATTCCACAAACTGCAAATCTCCCGGTTTCATCTCATTGTAACATTCAGATCGAAGCAGGAGGCCACAAATCCAACCCACTTACACGCCGCTACACGTTCACCTCCCGAAATTTCCCCACCAAACGCGCAAACGTTCGAAACCACCGCTAATAATATCGCAATCAAGAACCCAACAACCACCGAATCGAAAATCCGTAAATAAAGTAGCCAACAACGGCCGACCACAGCATAAAACCGACCGACCACCCTCGACCCTTAAACCGGTAACATGTAAACCAGTCGAAAACCGCGTCAGATACACCTTACGATTGTCCATAAACATAATTACACTCGAATCCATGCACGTGTGCCCGCGTTCACGCAAAACGCATTGAATCGTGGCTACGAAGAGGGGACCGGCAGAGAAACGTGCAAACAATCGCACAGCAGCCTGCGGCCAGATAGGTTCATGACTGACAGTAAATACGAGCTTCCGAATCGGCTGTAGGCTGAATTTCCGCGAGACTTTTAAAACCCTTTCGATGTACCGGTTAGCCACAATGTTTACAATGCAACAATCCGCGAACAGGGCGAGGGTTAGACGAAGGGCAGCGAAACAGTATCGAGCCGGGCTAAAAACCGGGAATACCTTCACACGAGCACCGATCGTTTGCATCGGCAACGGTCAATGGCCGCTCGGCTGTGTTTTCAGCGGTCGAAATAACGATTCGTGGTATAACGTATAATTAACATACGGTGGCGTCATTAAACCAATCTCTCTCTCTCTCTCTCTCTCTCTCTCTCTCTCTCTCTCGCTGTGTGTTTTGAACACCGGTGGAACGGTGAAGCAACCCAACCGGTTAATACCTCGTTGCTCTGGCTGTTCTCGTCCTCCACCGTTCGCTATCTCAGCTGGCAATTTATGTCCTCCGAGCCTTTTATTTCGGTGCTGGAGATAGTTACGATCGGTATCCCGGGGCACGAAGCTACTGTTGCAGAAGAAGAGACAGAGAGAGAGAGAGAGAAAGAAGGGTGAGGCGATTTTCGAGGGCGATGATCGGCGCGAGATGTTAGACTCGATGGCAGGAAACGAAGAGACTCGTCTTGTATAGAATCACCCTGAACAGAAGTCGATTCGCAGCGAACGATCATGATCGCTGGTATGATCGAAAAGGTTAAAAACAACGCGCCCAACTTGTCGAAATGGCACGACTCGAAAGAGATTTGGACAAACGGTTATTGGTTATCGGCAACGAAACACACGGCCGGCTGGTCGGACTGTAAATCTGCCAGCCGGTCTCAAAATTGAAAGCTTATCGATTTTGCATAGGAACAGGACCAATTATACCGATGAAATCGGTATAGTCGGTCCGTAATGTGGCCGATCGCGTTTGCGCCGGTCGACACGCGCTGTTATCTCGCCGTATATAAAACGGGTGCGCAGCTACTCGTCGCTCGAATCATCGGTTGATAAATGGGCAGCGAGTCGCGCCGAATGACAAATCGAAGCTCCAGATTCCGGCACGTGAGCCGAAATTACAGCGCGATCCGCCACCGCCAACCGGATCCACGGTGCAATACTTCTCTGTCGGCTGTTAGAAGCGAGCCATCCCAAGTGAGCCGTTCAACCCCCTGCGGCACAGAAGCTGTTGGTGAGGATCTTGCTTTATCAATCTGTAGCTTCCGGTAATCTTGCAAGACGCGTCTAGACGTCCGATAAATTCGAGCGTGATTCATCGTTACTTATTCGTATCGATCGTATCACGCTGCAGCGTTTAGGAGCGACCGTGTACCATTTTTTCGGATTTTTTCGGATAACGCGCGTTGTCTAGCTACTGAATAATGTTGGTTCTAAAGTAATTTGTAATTTGAATTCTTGCTTGTTTGGGAGGTTGATTGAACAGTGCTTGGAATAAGCGGATCTTTGGTGCGAGTGTGGCGATAACGATTAACACGTTGCGTCGGTTCTTGAGGAGTGGCTCTGAAATTTTCGTTCAGGCGTCGTTGGTTTTTGGGGACCGAGAGTGTTGATCTCAAAAAATAATATATTGTAATTAATGGGTTTTATTGAATCATGTTAAACAGAGATAGGATTTATCTTTGCAGACACTTACGATTTTTATTTCTTTTTCTTTGTTTCTTTTTTTGAATTTTTAGCTATTTTGCGAGCAAATGTTTATTTCCTTTTAAAAAATTGTATTAATGTCAAATTGGTATCGTGATTTTTCTACACTCGAAATTCGTCAGATACCTGTTCTGTTGATTATATTACTTCGATTTGGAGTTGTAATACAAATAAGGGATTTTAATATTTCTCAACGGCAAAGAGTTAAGATATAAAACATTGTTATTAATATCTGTAGAATGAATTTGGTTCAATTTTGAATTGACAAGAAAATTAGAGGATGATTCGATATAACTACAAACCGAGAAATGATTCCACAATTTTAGCCAAGATAATGTATGAAAAAATAAAACCAATCTTTTTAATCGAATTATTATATTGCTTCGTGTAAATACAAACTAATTTTACTAAAATAACGTTTCGTCTGTGGAATAAATGAAACGAACAAAATTAAATAAAATAAACAACACCTCAGATACAAAACTACACTTCTATGCAGTATTTCCCTAACATTGTTCATTTTGTTATAACAGACTCTTATTGACAAAATTTATTGCTTCAAATAATACCTATACACTAGTACTATATCAATCTAAACATAATTGCTACAAAATTTTCCTATATTAACTAAGAAACTTGACTTTTAAGATGAATATCTCGATCCAAGTAGTAATATCAACGATATGTCAGACACACCTTACTTTTCCAAAATATCGGCTCTAAATCTCGACCACTCGATAAAGCATCGCATCTCGAACCCGGTATATGACAATTTAATACACACTGTTAAACAATAACACCATAAATCTGCCCGAACAAGCAGGACAATTAAAATTCCACCTAAAGCGTCGCTCAAGGGTCCGCGCACAAGGTAACAAAATACACCGTGATGCATCTGGGTGTCCCGTAAAGTACATTCAACCGTTACGTGTACAAGCAATAAACGTTTAGGATACATTTAGCGTCGCGTGAAATATAGCCAGACAGTGTACTCGTGGCCGACGTTTTAACGTCTTATGAAGATAGAAGGTGTCTAACGCGTATCGCTTATAGAGGGCCTCGTTATTTTTAGTTTTCACGTCGCTTCCCTATTTAAACCGTGAAATTCCAGCCGAAATATCGAACCGACGAGGTGTCCTGAGCGCGCGGCGATAAAAATAAGACGGGGAGCGTCAACCCTTTCGCCGGGCCGTTCGCAGGCGCGCCGGAGTTATCCGAGCTGGAAATACGTCGGCAATGAATTACGGCCCTCCTAATTCGCCCTGCTGGCCGTGAATCTCTCTCTCTCTCGTCATGGGTTAAAGAGTGTGATCCCGAGGAATCACGCTCCACGTCATTGCGGTGAGCCGCGTCTCTTCAAAATGGGGAACGACACGGACGGAGAAGGGTGGGAAAGGTGACAGATCCTCGGGGGAGGGAGAAACGGCCTGAAAATGTGTCTCTCCCGACTTCCGGCCGGATAGAGTCCTGGAACTCGGCAAGTAAGGCAGGTAGCCTGGAGTAACTTATCGCCTAATAAATTCCAGCCATTAGACTGCGGGAAGTAATGGATGTACCATTTGCACCCTCCAGTACGCTTCGCGGTAGGTAACTCGGTAGGAGAGAAAGGGACGGGGAGAGGTGGCAAGGGCGAACAGGCGAGAGAGTAAGCGAACGACGAGGGGCCGTTGTGCGGGTTTCCTCTCGCCTAGACGAATTCCAGATATCGATTTAAAGTTTGGCGTTACTCGGTTACTGCATACATTTAGGCAAAGACTCGATTAGAGGTAGCAGCAGCTATCCCGGCTGGTTGCTGGCGCGTTTATCGCGTCGGCCAGAAGAGAAGGCTGCACTGGGGAACGCGGTTACCTGTTATCGCTTTCGTGGTAACACGATTTTCGAATTGAATCGAGAATCGATACGGCTAGTAAATCAGAAAAGGAATCCACGGACAATTTTCACGACTATTTTATGCGGCATAAAAACGTTCCCGCCGATAAGGGAATGACGGATAACCGGGCAGAGGCTGCGGACCAAGTAACGGGATACGCGTTGACGTGTATCAGTTTTGCGCTACTGTATCGCGATCTTTGTTCCTTAACTTTCTGCTGAAATCGTCGACGGGGGTTGAGTAACAAGCTTTTGGGATAGAGTTGTAAGTTGTAGGATGAATACGAGATTTCTGGAGACACCGCGGAGATGTAACTTTGAATCAGAAATCTTAATCTTAACCTAGTTTAATTTAAACCTTTCGCTATGGCGGTTCAATCCGCTGTACCGCCGCCACTGATATGGACGCTGCGCCATAAGTGTACGCGTCGCGCGTGGAAAATAATGTACTCATCATTTTTACATAAAAGATATAAATTTATTTAACCCTTTGCACTCGCTTTTTAAGTTTCGAAGGACTACTGTGAAAAGTTTTTTATGGAAAGAAAAAAAGAAAATTATGAATGTCTACAATTTTTTATTTATTTGGCTAATTTATTTTAAATCAAAAGAAGTGTTTGAATTGACGAAGATAGAGAATTGTATTTGAAACTTAATCTTTGAAGAAAATTATGCACGCCGTCATAGCGGCGTCAGTGGAGTGCAAAGGGTTGATAGGTATAAAAAGATTCTGATTAACAACTGAACACAGTGAAAGAATAAAATTCGGCGCTCGTCTCTGTGGCTCACATCGTGCATGCCGGATATTTCCAACGTCAGGAGCGAAAGAGTTAAACTCAACTTGAGCTAATATCGAGTATCTTTCTGTATAAACCGTACATATTAACACATTGCGTACGGGTCACGAGATATCTCGTATATAGTAAACCGAACATTGCGGCCGAGTTACGAGATATCGCGTTTTAGTATTTTTTCATACGCCCATATCGAGAATTTAAGAAATTAAAAATAGATTTTTTTATTACGTTAGTCTCATGACAAATAATTGACGAAATAAATGTATGTCAAAATTCCGAAAGAATAGAAAACGATCGGTCAGCATCGCCATTACATCGGTAGGTATGTGTCGATCGTGCATCGTCCTTATAAACTCGTTGCACACTTTGTTACTTCAAAGTCCACGTTTTAATTAACGAGGAAACAGTTTTTCAATTATTTCACAAAACAGACCCTAATTCTAAAAAAAGTAACAAAACGAAAAATAAAACGCACATATGCACCGTACAAAGTTTTTTCGGAGCGTTCAAAAACGTGCGGGCCCTGGAAGCGCGTTGAACGAGCAGAGTGCCGTACTCAATGTGTTAAGAAGAAAAATCAGAAGTAAATATAAAAAAATGTAAAGATAATTCCGTACATTTAACCAAAGTATTTTTCGCAGTATCAAGTATCAATAAAAGTTGGTCGAGAAAGAAAACGATCCAATGAAAATTTCCATTTTTATCGACAAGCAACTCGGAAGAACCACCTAAGACTCCCAGAAACGTAAAGCTAACTAAACCGCGCGAAATCTTTAAAAGCGGTTATAGCTCGTCCCAGTTTCTGGAATCGACCTATACACAGTGGCGCCGAGATTGCCTATAGAGCGAATACGAACGATCGCGTTGCCTGTTTACTCGGAGATCCGTTCGCGAAAGAGGCCTCCTCGACCTTACGTCGCGAACTTTCGAGGGAGCACTCGAGAGTGTCTTTGCAGTTACACGTAACGATCGGTCGCCATCGTCTCTTGGCCACCGTTACTGCATAAGGGTCCTCGCGGGGAAGTTGCGCAACCGAGAAGATCATCTTAAAGAGTGATAAAGATGAAAACTTTTTGGCTAATGATGCGACCCCTTTGGACCCGGAACGAAGACTCGGCCGAGTGGAAAGTAGACGAGTATGTTCGGAGGGCTCGTTGAATGGGCTAATAGTGGTGGAAGTCTTTCGAATAACGACCACTACTTAACGATTCGATATCCGTCGAGGTAATTACCGCTGCTGCTGGTTTTAGTGCGGTGAAAATGCGACGCAGCACCGGCTGAAAAACTTCGCCGGAGATGGTTTTACGTATGTATTACGGACCGATGAGACGCGATGCTGCGCTGGGAAGTTCGAGTACCAGTTTCGAGGGAAAAATATGTCAAGAGCGATTGTTGGGAAAAATGTTGAAGCATAGAATAGCAGACGTTTGTGTTTTCAGGGTGAGTGTCGGAAGAAACGACGAATTGAATAATTGTAGATATTATTGTGTCAAGAGCGACGAGTGAAAAATTTGGTTGAAATATAAAACAAGAAAAAAAATTGAAAGTGTCTTTTTTTAATTTTAAATCTATCTGTTGGAAATAAGAAGATCCGTTTGCTACGATTTGTATGAGAATGCGTAGAATGGTATAAAGTGGCGCAATATTATCGTTAGAAATGCGATTCTTCTGGAAAAGTGTTTTTAATTAGTTTAAGAGGTAAACTCTGGGTTTATTTGTTTCATCGCTTGGTATTTGATAAACGAGAAACATTTAGCCCTTTGAGATATTATCTTGTGTTTCGTATTTAATATTATTTTATATTCGCACGTTAGGGTTCGTCTCTGTACCGTGAATTTTTATGCAGATTCATATTTTTAAGAGTGTAGCAAAAATTCTAAATTTCTGTATCTTTTCTTAACCCCTTTCTTGCAATCGCGAATCACACTCGTGATGCAAATTATTATCCAAATGCAATAAAGACGCAGTGTATTTGTAATAAAATTTAATTCTAATTTTTACTATAGTTTATGAGATCAAGAATTACCAAATATAAATTGCATCCAATAATTCAATGTTTTGCATTTGACGCGCTATTAAAGCAATGAGTAGTTATCGTTAATATATGTAACTGCTGAAATAATAATCAAGCAAGAGGTCAAACCTTTAAATTTCCTACAAATGCATAAAAATCCGCAATCTGGTAATTTGAGAATAACCACAGACTCTTCATCTACCATGTTGTCCTATTCTACATCGTATTATATCTCCAGATTTCCCAATAACATATAAACAATGACCGCGACCGAACAATTCACCCAGGAGCTTTTCATACGTGCGGTGTCACACAATTATTAAAAAAAAAACACACAAACGGGCAATCAAGGAATACGATAAAGCGGCTTACTGACGAACAGCCCTTTCATGATCACGAGCACATTTCTTTCTGCTCGAATCGTCGTCCTTTCTAAGGTGCATATAACGAAACGGTCGAGCAATGGGCCGTTGGAACAATGGTAAGACCAAAAGAGCAGGGAATTTCAAACGATAAGCGTTTCCACGCACAGTGAACCGTTTTACGTTCGTTTCTATGGACTCCGGTTTTTACGGTGCACTCAGTCTTTGGGAATGATCGCACTGCGAAATTTCTTTTGATATTTAGTGTGCACGGAAGCGTATCGGTCCCGTCTACGTGTGTTTAATAAAACGAATATTCTCCGAGGCTTTATTGACAAACGAATTTCGCCAGTCCACCATGAAGAATCCGTTCGAGACCGTGTTCACGGTGGATCCTGTCGTTCCGTCTAAACCGGAACAAACGTCTGTACCCCTGATTTCGCTTATACGTACACACGTATACGTGTGTACGCGTCGATATAAGTGTATATCCTCTCCAACAGTGTGCACGGCCTGTTTGTACACATCGACGAATCGCGATACAGCACCGAAATAGTTGGCGGTGCTCTAAAAGCCATCCGCTACACGTGTAGAGGCGTTTGGGTTAGGCTGTCCGCACCATTCTCGCTGTATCTTCTCATCGTACGTGCCAATAGGTGACTCTGTCTTCCTCTTTCGGCCCTCCATCTCGTTTCCACCGAGTACATACGTATATACAATCCTCGGGTATACCACCCCGCTGGATTTTACGGTTCGGGTTTTATGGTTATATTTATTACGTCGGGCTTCTATGGGCTCGAGGAACGTTTTCCCTGGGAGCGATTGCGACGTAAGTAGTCGATAAACCAATTCTCAATGAGCGGAGGAAACTCTTGTACACCACGGTTATGTTTGTACCTCCACAAACCTCTAGACGCGTTTCAGCGTATACACTACAGGCCAAAAGTTTGCCACCATTTCGTGGATTGTGAGCGCTACTTTTTTTTCCGGGGCGACACAGGGGCAAGGTATGGGCTTCGATTAAAATATCGATCGGTTCGTTTGTCGCGATGAGGTTAAAATTAGCGACTGTTTTGGAAAATGATACGGGACAACGGAAAATTATTGCGAGAAGAAGGTGTGCATCTTCTACTGTGACTAATAGAATCTAAGTTTCTTTCAGAGGAAATGTTTCCGGCTTTGCAGAGTACTTAGAGTAGGCAGAGTACAGATGTCGATGAGTTGATCGACTACATGCAGACTGAAATTTAAAACAGAGGGAAAGAGAGAATCGTCGACTCGCGGTACCCGACTGGGTTGAAAAAGAATAACAAAACGAGCGACTGTTTTGGAAAATACGGGATAGTGGAAAATGATATGCGAGAAGAAGGTGTGCATCTTCTATTCTGACTAATCGAATCTAAGTTTCTTTCAGAGGAAATCTTTGTAGCTCTGCAGAGTACTTAGAGTAGGCAGAGTACAGATGTCGATGAGTTGATCGACTACCTGCAGACTGAAATTTAAAACAGAGGGAAAGAGAGAATCGTCGACTCGCGATACCCGACTGGGTTGAAAAAGAATAACAAAACGAGCGACTGTTTTGGAAAATGATACGGAACAGCGGAAAATGATATGCGAGAAGAAGGTGTGCATCTTCTACTCTGATTAATCGAATCTATGTTTCTTTCAGAGGAAATCTTTGTAGCTCTGCAGAGTACTTAGAGTAGGGAGATGAGATGTCGATGAGTTGATCGACTACCTGCAGACTGAAATTTAAAAGAGAGGGAAAGAGAGAATCGTCGACTCGCGGTACCCGACTGGGTTGAAAAAGAATAACAAAAACGCCGTAATTCAGATAGGGGATTATTGAATTAATGATGACGATCTGTTTGAATTTAGGCGTCACAGTTATCCTTTGTAGTACTCAGTTGAGTCGTGCTGTTGGACGATTCCACTTTCCTCCGTGACATTTCAGCGCGTACGTAGTCGACCAATTTCTCATGTCTCTACTGTATCTATACTGGTGCTGTGTTAGCTGACCATCGCTATCTCAATGTTAACATGTTGGCTGTCACGGAGGTTATTGGTGACTGGAACTCGATTTACCAGTGGCGTCGTGGTGGTCACTGGTGATCAGCGTTGTCAATATTAGTAAAAGAATTTAAATCGTTAATGGTGGCAGCTGGAAGATTTTTTATATCGTTAATGTTATTGTAACTGTGTAAAATGTATCATAAATTGGTTAAATTATTTAAATTATTTAATGAAATAAACGTTTCATTCGCTCGTACTCAATGGAGATGAAACAAACTTAAAATGGCCAAATATTGTCCCAAGCTACCAATATCAAATGTTGCTAATTTTTTTACCAATTTAAAATCAATACTGTACATATTAAGAACAATTCGATGTATTTCGACAAACCTTCGACTGATAAGTTTCTCATTTTCTACGAGAAATGTGTACCCACGTTCTCAGAATTTACATAATTTTCCAAAAATTAATATTCACGTTCTCTGTAGCACAGAACAATTTTTATTTTATTTACGCCATAATTCATTATACAAACTACCTAAATTGTAATATATATTTTTATCTCGTACTGACAAAAATTCAATTTTTAAACCAAGAACTCAATTAGTTCAAAATGCCGCAGCGAAAGGTATAAGATGATACGATTACAATTTTTTCTTCTTTTTAAGTTCCCGAGTTCCTTAACTCCTTGCCTTACGGTTTCTTTTACTATTCACAAACGTTAGTAATAGCTATTCACTACCATTAAAATTCCCAATTCGTAATTCCTCATAGAAATTAAATTTACCGTACGGTGCCTTCGGATTCTTCCGTAGCGCGTTGTTAGTAGATCGCAGATTTTTATGCAAATTCATATTTCTAAGAATATAATAAGAAAAATAGAATTTCGGTAGAAAATTGATTCAACTACCAAGTACTACAAAAACGCTGTTATAAAAATATTTTAACCCCTTGCCTTACAATTTCTTTTAATATTCCTAAACGTTAGTAATAGCTATTACTGCTTTAACACTTCATCAAATGCAAAATACTGAAATATTATACACAATTTATAATATACTAATTCTCAATCTTACAAATTGAAATTCCATTTAAATCTAAGATTAACCCTCTGCACTCGCCAACTTTTTTAAGTTTCAAAGGACTACTGTGAAAACTTAGCATTCTTTTAAAAATAAAAACAGAAAATTACAAATGTTTATGATTTTTTATCTACTCGGTTAATTCACTTTATCTTAAAACAAAACACATCAACAATTTAAATTAACAAAGATACAGAATTTAATTCATAACTTAATCTCTGAAGGAAATTATGCGTGTCGTCATAGCGGCGCCAGTCGAGTGCAAAGGGTTAAACTTTATTACAAATGTAGCATGTTTTTATCCTATTCGAACCATAATCTGTGCCACGAGTAGGACTCGCGATTCTGAGGCAAAGGGTTAAAATCCATAACGATCGCAAACTTTTGGCCGATAGTGTACCTTCGGTTACGTATGCGTGTACCAGTGCTAGCGCGCGTGAAAGCAGCCAGAGACGCGGTACCATCGTGGAACGAGAATAATTGTATCGAAGCGCCGCGACGACAGGTCTCTTAATATCGATTTCACGATGCAACCGCCACGGGGCTGTCGGGTCGAATCGCAAATCCTGCGTGTGTCGATCGATTCTCGTCAACCTGTACGCTACCGGTCATTTGTGCTTTCACGAGCGCCGCGGCCGAGTTTACACGACCCCTGGGAGTCTTTCAAACTGGGACTGCGCATTCGAACCGTGGCAGAGATCTTTCAGTGCCGCGTATATCCGGGTCATTTGTATGCATGCGTCACCATTTGCTTCGTTATGCGGAGCCTAGGATACATCAGTGTCTCCCAAATACGTCTCCGCCTAACGTTTACCATTTCTACGGATATCTTCCGAGTGGTTATATCTAGAATTTGTGTTCCTCGAGATGTTTCTGTTAGGAATTCTAAGTTTGTTCTCATTTCCAATTTCTGTTCGGGCTTGTGTTAAACTCGTTGCTAACCGCACGAGATACGTGTCTTTTAACGATAAAGCTACATCGAAGCGGTAGAACGACCGGTTCGTAGTTTCTTACTCTTTTAATAAATTATTAACTGCACTTTTGAGAATTTTCTGTGATTTTATTTGTAAAATATATTGTTAAGGACTTTTCCAAGTATCTATTGTAATTTCTTTGATACGAATAGGTACACTTTAATTGTTAGTTTTTTAAAAGACTAGGTGATTGAGGGTGAGATAAACTCGATCTCGTAAAAGTTAGGAAATTTTTTGTTTTTCAGCTGTTTTTAATAGTATAGCGGATATTATAAATATTAATACAATCGAGACGGGTGATTTTCGGTGAGATACTTTGTTGAAAATTATAGGGTAGACCGAGGCGTATCGGGTCAAGAATTCATTAAAAAAAAAAGATTTTTTAGTTCAAGAAAATTTTGTGTTATTAATGTTTGAATTATTTGGGTACTAATCGCGAATTTATAATGAACAATTAAGTTTCTAAATTTTATCGCGAATGTGTTAATGTTATAAGTCTACATGTATTTTTGCGGATATAGTTTTTTAGTTTAAACGTTAATTAAATTTACAATCTGTCTAAAATAGTAGAGCACAATAACGTAGAGAATAAAGAAGCAGAATATATTCGATAAGTTTAGAACCAAGAAGTCCCTTACAAGTACAAAAGTTCAATGAAATCCAAGGATTTTGGTTAATACCGAGAAAGTTCTGAAACCACAAAGTTCTAACAAGTTCAAGTATTTAATTAACTCTAATTTTTGTGTTAATTATACCCTGTAACTTAATTTTGTAATTTCTCTTAGCGCTGATAAAAATAAAAAAATTGAGATTTCTATTCTATTTTAATTTGAAATTTTGAATACTAGAGAGCTAATTTATTCTTTTAAGAATCCATAAATCCTCAAATTTTAAAATAAATAAAAATCTGAAGAGTAGCACGAACAGAACAATTGCAGTATGTTTAAACAAATATAATGGAAATTTATTAAAAAATAAATTTCTTGGAAACTTATCTTATTCAAGATCACAATATTAATATTAATGCTAACATATTTATGAGATACTTTTTTTTAAATAAAGTTATGATCTAATAAACATTTATTTCCATACGTTTAAAAAGAAATCTATAAGCCATAACGATCATTTTCAACACTAGGTCTATCAAAGTGACTAAAATGACCCATTCCTAATTTCTTAGGTAAATTTTATAAATTTATGACTTTTATTACATTTTTATAAATTTAAATTTTATAAATTTATGATTTTGGTTACATTTTTATAAATTTAAATTTTATAAATTTGGCAACTACGGTGCCATTCAGAGAATAATCCACAGTTTTCTGTTAAAAATATAAACAAATATTTCTTTCGCTTCGAATATAGATTCTCTTTTACACTTTGCATCCCAATTTCTTCAACAAAAATAAGTACACTATAATCACCGGTAGTTCCACCGTCAAAAGTAACTTCTAATCCATTCTCATTTCCCATCTATACCTCTTTAAGTCACAACACACCAAACACAAGCTATCCCCATCATCCGTTCACAATACATCAACTAAACCATATGCATACATCACCACGCATCGAATACAATATCCATGGTACAACAAAACAACACAATAAATCCGTCAAGAATGTGACCGGGAAAAAATTCGTATCCCCCGATGATTCCACTTCATCTTCGATATTCATGGTGTCCACGATCGTCAAGCTCCATGGATTTCCAAGACGAATCGTTTGTTCACAGGAATCTTGAAAATTCTCCGAAGAGATAGTTAGAATAGTTTGAAACAGTTTCGGTCCTATCTCCGTTGCCGTTAGCCACGCTCGCACGCTTCGATATTTGCGGATCGAACATCGAACGGTTTATCAGCGGTTGAGATCGGTCCGAGGAACCACGTAGGCTAAGCGTGGAAAAGGAGACGCAAAGTGGTACGGGGCTTTACACAGCATTTCGTTGGAACAGTTTCGCTGATACGGCAGTAATTTTGTAATTCGTACGCCCGTCGCGGAACCGGGCGCGTGTTCTCGTCGAGAATCAAGGGAAAACCACCAGGGATCACCTGTGTGTCCCAGTTTCTATTCACTCGATGCGGTATAAGCCCTCTCTCACGAGTCCTCGCCGTAGAGAGTTCCTGAAAGCGAAGGCACCTCGAAGACTCGCCCCTTCGAGCTGGATAAGTGGGTATTAGGAGAGTCGAGGGGTGAACAATAACGCGGATCGGTTAACTTAATAATGGACATTAGAGCGTTATACTGGCTGGGAAGAGGAGTAGCTACGGTTCAGTCTGAAACTTACTTCTCGTGATGTGGGTGATTTGCTTCCAAGATTTTCTCCAAGCACTTTGAGAAGTCGACTTTGACCCACCAATGAAGACGCTCTCTGCCTCTACCCTGTTCCTGTCTCGCCCACTTTTTGGCCCTCTATCTGTCTCACTCTGCTTCTTCCCCTTTGCACTGTGCCCCTGTGTACTGTGAAACGATCCGAACTCCCTTTGAATCTAGCTGTGCCTGATGAAAAGGATTTGGGAAGTGTGACGTGATTTATTCCAGTGTTTCATTCACCTCTGACGATTTTTCTTCTTCTTCTTCTTCTTCTTCTTCTTCCTCTTCTTCTTTTTCTTTATTTCGAATCACCTTCGACCGTCCCGTTTCTGGGTAACATCGGGTTAGATTTGGATCGGATGTAAGGTAAGACTCCGTTTAACGTTTCCTCGATTAACACCGATTCGATCTACGGGACTGGACATAGAAATTTTGTCGCCTTGGTTAGGGTTCGAGTTCGAGGATGTTGTTTCGACTAGTGGAGGACAGTAATAATAATAATAATTATTGTTATTTTAATAATTTTTTTATAATAACAATAATAATTATTATTACTTTTGTATCTATCGCATGACACATTTAAATACCCATGAATTAAAATAATAATAATACTAATAATACAAAAAATTCTAATAATAATAATAATAATAATAATACTAAAAATACTAATAATAATAATAACAATACTACTAATAATAATAATTATTATTGTTATTTTAATTCATGGGTATTTAAATGTGTCATGCGATAGATACAAAAGGAATAATTATTATTATTGTTACTTTGATAATAATAATAATAATTGTTATTGTTATTTTAATTCGAGGGTATTTAAATGTGTCATGCGATAGATACAAAATTAATAATTATTATTATTCTTAGTTTGAAAATAATAATTATTATTATTACTGTTATTTTAATTCATGGGTATTTAAACGTGTCATGCGATAGATACAAAAATAATAATTATTATTATTAAGTTTATTTTAAAGCGATCACGTTAACAACAGAATCATTAATGACCACTGCACGGTAATAATTATCTCACACGTATGTTAATATTTTATCCCCCTCAAAAAAACGAACCAAGAAAACTACACAAATTTAGAAAACAATTTTCATAGACCACCGAATAAAATTCTGATCTGACAAGTTATGTACAAACTGTTAACGTCAGATAAGAATTAACAAAAGAATAATTTATGATCCAAGCAAAACCTTCTTCATCCTCGTTCGCATATTTCCTAATCCTTACCGATCGCGAGCTACCAACAAAATGGCCTCAATTAACCCTGCTTCATCTAACGCTTCGTCTTCTAAGAACATACCTCGACCCGTTAATCGGAGTATTACTAAATTCGATATGTCTGTATCGGATTAACAAACCGATACGTTTGATGCGTTACACCAATGTTAAGTATCGCCGTGTTATCCACTTGGTTTGCCGGATAGGTTAAATGAGCTAATTAGGGTTGCTTAAGCTTTGTTACATTATCCGTGTTCCATTATCGCAAAATAACGTGCTGTATCGGGAACAGATAACGCGTATGGAATGGTTCGTGTCAGATTAGATCGCTTTGTTCGACGAAAAGAAAATAATTGAACGCGTGGTAGGATGGTTGATACGAGCGCGATAAAAGTAAAGTAATTAACAGGGATGGGTACGGATGGTGAAATTATTATGGTCGCAGGAGAAGGGGGGGAATAACACGCGAGGCGACAAAAGACGCAGAAACGCAATTAGGTTGATTCAATTTTAATTAATGTAATGCGTGCAGAATGGAATCGGGTGTCTTAATGAGGTAAGTACGCCTTAAACTAGCGCGACACGCAACTATACTGCCTTCTGTTCGTTGTACATTTTGTCGCGTGACAGACGGACGTCCCCAGATAAACCGGAAACGGAGCTTCAGACACCAGACTGCTTTGCATGCCTCTGATAACACTTTTTGTCCATTAACGTGATTAAACGTCCAGCTAGATTACCGCACGATCTTTTCCAAGTACGTGTACGTGTGTGTGCGTGTTATCACACATTCACTTCGGTTTTGTCTGTTCTAAATGTTTTACGAAAAAAAAAA
>SMSQ01003164.1:36639-54811 GCA_019453375.1 Ctenoplectra terminalis | reverse complement strand
CATACATCAAGACATTCTCTACTCACATATTCATGATAAAAAATAAAACATTTTTTGGACTCAATCGTATATAGACACCAAGGATCCTAAAAACTTCTATCATTCAAATAATTAAAATCAGTGGTACAGGGTAGACCGAGACGAATGGGATAATTTTCTTTCGACAGTGGAAACATTATACTCAAAATTTGGGAAATTAACTTCCCATTATAAATTCGTAATATCCATTTAATTTGAATACCAATACTAAAAAATTATTTTAAACTTGCACACCTTATTTCGATCCGATTACCCTCTCTCCACCCTACAATTAACCCCTTGGCTTGCGATTTCTTCGATCTTCATACACACTAGCGATAGTTATTCACGTGTTTGACACTCTGTCAATCGCAAAGTATCGAAATATTACATATATTTTGTATTTGCTAATTTTCAGTATTGTAAATTTAAATTACAGTTAAACCTAAAATTGAACTTTATCGTAAATACTGTGTGTTTTTATTGTACTTTATCCAGAATCGGCGCCACGAGTGTGACTCGTGGTTATAGAGCAAAGAGTTAATACAAAAGACATCGATCTAAAATTTTCTACGGTGAATACGTTTCCCATTTCGCTATGTTTCACAACACGCAGAAGCCTCCGCAATCTTTCCTAGCTTCTTTAAATTTTCACCGAACCTATATGACAACACCGATCATCCGAAACGAGTTCACCAAGCAGCAAACAAACCTTAAGAGACACGCAAATAGAGCGAGGAGACCGTTTGCACGACACGATGGGAGCGATGAACGATGGCGGTTGCGAATTCGGAAAAGGGAGAGATGGATCCGTTTCTACCCGCGTTTGCTTTACGACTTCGTGACCCAGTGGACGATCTAAAAAGCGGCTGTACGACGGACGGGGTGGCGCACGCGAGGGATGCATTTCCAGCGGGCAGAAACACGCTGGTCAGACACAAATCGGAACCGGACACCGATAGCTGCTTGAGAAACTGCGACGGACACGGCCGAGCGCGGTGATTAATCGTCGTGAAACGGACACGAACGACGAACACAGACGCCAGGTTGTCCCGGTGTAAACGCGGATCTCTCCAAAGGAACGGAGACCAACCGTTCACACAGACGCCCCCGTTCTGGACGATGGAATATAGAGGGTGGCACGTTTGACCGAAGTGGTTTAAATATCTGGTAAACGTCGTGGAGCTCGGGATTTTGTTGGGCAAAGAAAATATGTGGACTGAGAAAGTGGGTTTAAAGGGGTTTATTTAGTGCTTCGAGGAGTGGATATAGTGCTTTGAGTTTGTATGTCCTAGGGGTTGATGAGATTCATGGATGAAATTTAAAGTATTCTTGAAGTCTTGGAAAATTCATGAAGAGTTTCGTATGGGTGTTAATGCGAATAGTCAGTGCTTCTATTGAAAATTAGATTTTAAGTTTTGCTATGCTGTTATTGAATCAATTTATTTTGTTTTTACGTATAATCATTGTATATCCTAACTCTGAGAAACCACGGGTGTATGAGAAAATCAAGCGAGCCCTCTCTCAATAACCAACATATTTAAAATCGTATAAATCATAATTTTACGAAAGAATCAACCCTTTAAAATCTGAACCAAACACTCTTATTTTCACGTTCAACAACCAATATATCCAAATCCTTAGAAACCACAGCCCTATGAAAGAATTATTCAAAATCTTCCCAAATCCAACCCAAATATCCTTATTGCCACGTGCAACAACCAATTCACCCAGACTCTCAAAAACCACAGCCTTATGAAAGAATCGTTCAAAACCCTCTCAAATCCACCCCAAACATCCCAACAGCCCCGTCCAATGATCAAAACACCGAAACTCTCAGAAACCACAGCCTTATGAAAGAATCAACCAACCCCTCTCTCAAATCTGAACCAAACATCCCACAACCACCTAATCCGTCTCACCCTTGCTCGAACCATCTCCAGACGCGAAAACTTTTCACCACAACCCGGGTAACCAATCAGACACCCCACACAACCCCCGTCCCTTAACCCGAGCATTCAGGACAACGAGCTTTCCAGGACGATAGGCCTGGTAACCGTAGGAAGCATCGGTGCAACGTGTAACGTCCGGCCATTACACGTAGGCCACGATAATATAATAGGCCTCGTAAGGCCTACTTAGCGAGGACACCGGCGAAATTCAGCTCTGTAACGTCGGAGGTTGGCGTTGGGATGGTCGGGAGGCGCGTGGCCCGAGAGGATCCGCGGGAACGGGGCCAAAAATATTATTCCGGAACGACTACGGCCGACATATCCGCTCGGGAACGACGCCTCGTAACAGGGGCTGCGCACCCTCCTGAGACGAGCTTCGCGGGAACGAGTGGTGCCGATGTTCCACGACAGATACGACACGTCTCTGTCCTCCTCGCTTCCTTCCACGCTCGTCGTTTCCCTTTTTACGCCGTTTCAACGCGAGTTCTGGCTTCTTCTTCTCGCGGCTAGCCAGCGCAATTTCACCGGCCGATTATTATAACTGCACTTTGCGGATTAGCGAGCTTCTGGAACGGTTCTTGCTGCTGTGCTAAAGGGGTTTCCAGAGAAAAGGGCACGGAAATATGGTTCGATTCCGAGAGATAAGTTGGGGCTTCAGATTTCTCGAATCCGATAAAGGAATTGAGGAAAGATTTTTTGTGAAAAAGAAGAAAATAAGAAGATAAAGAGAAGAAAAAGAGAAGAAAAAAAAGTTTGCGAAGCTAGTTTTCAGGGAATTGCGTGTTCTGGAATTTTATGGATCGTATGTTACGATAAATTAGAATAATTTCCGTGCTTTGAACGTTTTTACGAGTCCACTATTTTTAGAATCTAAAATCTCCTTCTTTTTTTAATCGTTCATTTTGAGTCTCATCGATCATTATGTTGGATTACTAGCGACTCGGTCTGTAAAAAGAAATGTTTCCGCAGAATTAAGGTTTATGGAGAAGCGTAGTATTTTTTAGAAATTTCAGTTGCTGCCGAATCTTGTTCTTGTTGGTGCTTTTTCGCATACAGTGGACAGTGTCACGGTTCTTCCTTTCGGCTGAGGAATACGGTGCAGGAGAGAATTAGGCGATCGATGGTTAATGTAGCGTTGCAAGTGTCACAGGTTGGAACGGCTGTCTTATTCAAATGCTATGAATGGTTTAATTTGGCGTGACCGATACTGGATAATTGCGACTTGTCACTTTTCTCGTAAGATCGTGGACGAACATATTTTCGAATAAATTGTTTTTTAACACCAGAACTATGGCGTTAAAATGATCCATTCCTGATTCTTTACAGAAATTTTATAAATTAACTATAATGCCATTGAAAAAATTTTCCGTAATTTTCGGCTAAAAATATAAACGAAGCTTTGTCTCGCTTAATTTACGTATTTTTTTTATACACCTTTCATTTTAATTTCTTCGATAAAATAGTTCTAGCGTTAATGGTGGCTGTCGAGAGGTCTCGTTTCGCCGCACCGGTCGTTCATTTTTCCTTCAGACGGAATCGTAAACGCGAAATTTCTGGCTACAAGTTTTCACGCGCAACACAAATTCGGTAATTTGACAAGACTACATCGGGTACGCTGTGATCGATGATGGCGGCGAACTGGTGAACAACGGTTTTCCGCTGTGAAACGAATCGTGGATCGCGCATCTGAATTGCAAATCGTCATAAAGTTCATCTTTTACGACGACGGTGCGGAAGACCAGGTGGAAGTCACAGAACTGGTCTATTATGCAGTCATTATCGCATTAATGAAGTTCGGAAAAATGGCGACAAACGAGGAGCCCGAAGAATCTGAAATTCTATTCCTCTCACTTTGCCTCTTTTAATCATCTTTAATAAATTATCAACTTTCTTTTCCTTCCGTTACCTGTAAAATACATATTCCTCGAATATTTAACGCTAATTCATTCGTTCGAATAATGGATTTAACATATAATTAAAGAAATAGCAAGTTACGTTAGATTTTTTTATCTTCCATTTTGTACATTTTTTTCAGAAAGGTATGGTTACGTTCGTTTCGGAATGTTCAATTTTTGTATCGTTTAGAATTTTGTCAAGAGTTAACCACCGATTTCTTTCCATTCGTAACGATACACAAACCAAGCAAAAGCTCGTCTGTCCGCGTGTTGGTCTGATATTATTTTTTTGCCGGGGGCGAGGCGAGATAATAGTGGGCAGCGAAGCGAACGAAAGCATAACTCTGTCCGATAAAAAGCTTTTATTACCGGCAATTAGGATAAGCTTGCCCTCCTCCACCCTCTGCTGCTTGTACGCTCACTTTTTACCCCTTTTCGCCTTGTTTCTCGGCGTCTCACGTTCGATACACACGCGACGAAACGCATCGACAAGTTTGCTAACTTTGTTCAAACAGACTTTCTCTCTTCTTTCAACGTATTTACGTTAAAATTGGATCAAACGAAGCCCATAAACATTTTCCGAATCGCTTTAACAATAGATTTAATTATACACTCATTTAAGTCCAATAAAAATTGTCTATCAACGTTGCATTCGTTATGAAAACCCTTTCAGTTCAGATTTCACCACTATTCGCTTCAATAAACGTTCTGAAACTTATGTTCCATAACAAAAATTCAAACAACTTAACAATAAAAATTAGAAACCAACTCTAAACTCATCCCCTGAATTTTTTTAATCACCCACAAAAAATAAGCTATTAAAAACATTTTTCAACGTTCAAATCTCCACCCTATTCATTTCTATAATCATTCTAAAATTTATCTTTCACGCCAAAAATCCAGACAACCTAGCAATAAAAATTAGAAATCTGCTCTAAACTCACCCCTTGAATTTTTTTAATTACCCACGAGAAATAAGCTATTAAAAACATTTTTCAACGTTCAAATCTCCACCCTATTCGTTTTCATAATCATTCTAAAATTCACCTTCCAACCCAAAAGTCCAAACAACCTTGCAATCAAAATTAGAAACCAACTCTAAACACACCCCCTGAATTTTTTTAATCACCCACAAAAAATAAGCTATTAAAAACATTTTTCAACGTTCAAATCTCCACCCTATTCATTTCTATAATCATTCTAAAATTCACCTTCCAACCCAAAAGTCCAAACAACCTTGCAATCAAAATTAGAAACCAACTCTAAACACACCCCCAAAATTTTGTCAATCACCCACAAAAAATAATCCAACAAAAAAAAAAGTTCCCAAAATGTTTCCTCGTTCCTGCAAGAAATTAACACTCGACTAATGAAATCAACAAAAAAGTAAAAAACCCAGTCGATCCATGTCCAAATCATCCAGGTTCTGATACAACTTTCGACCCTCGATTCCTCTCCATTTTCCCTTTCATCGCAACCCTTTTAACCAACCGTTTCAATCATTTCCACCATTTCCACTACTGTATCCAAGTAATTTTTCACAATAACCCCTAAGTACGCAACTTCGACAAGCTCATCGCCCCTGCGTTTCCGCAAATCGGTGCGGAACCACCATCAAGGAGGGGTTCGCAACGGCTGTCCAGCGGCAATTAAATGATCGTGTAATCGAGGCCCGTTAAATCGTCCGGCAAAAGGCAGCCGAGGATAAACAAATCGCGGAGCGTCATAAAAGCGGCAGCGAAACGATCGTTGCCATTTGCTCCCCGCTTTGAAGAGCGTGGAAAAAGGGGCCCCTTGCGAGCGGAGTTGAAGCGTAATCGTCGCCAGTATCGAGTGCTTTTCGCGCTCGTTTCAACCTGGCCGAAACCCGCCCCCTTCAAGCCGGACAGACCTTTTGCAAGCTTGTTTATTAAGGCCGTTTCACTTTTAATAAGCTGGAACCGGCCGCCTTCTGCCGCCGCCTGCGCCAGAGGAACCCTCTGCCTCTCTCTTTCTCTCTCTCTCCTTCTCTCTTTTTCAACCCCTCTGTGTCTGTCTGTCTCGTTAAAGCCGCGGTTTCACGCTGACCAACTTTTATTAGATCCGACTGCGTGGCCGCCGGCTGTTGTTAAAGCCCGCTAAGTTATGCCAGCACGTTAAGCTCCGTGTCACACGTAACGACCGGTCATTCTGCCGCGAGAACACTTCTCGCGCGCGAGATCGCGGCAAGTTTTCGTTCCGCTCGTCGCCATCTTGGATTATGCGGGGGGAATAGTTGGACGGTGGTCGTAGAGTTGGTGTTAGGGAGTGTTTTATTTATTTATTTTTTCTTTTTTTCGTAATACTCGTACGCTGCTTTGAATTTCTGTTCGCTACGTTGATATCTTATGTTGGTGAAAATGTGAGTAAATTGATTTTTTTGTTTCGGATTCACGTTTCGGAGACCTACATCGAAAGGAGATTTGATGTTTCGTGGTATCTGGACACAGGAAAGAGGTGAGTTTTGATGCGAGGATCGTGTAAGGGCTGATGGAAGGTTTGAATTAACACTAGGTTTACGGACATGGAGCAGCTCATATTGCTGGGTACATTGAAATATAAATTTTTTGTAAAATCATTAGTTCAATTTACTTAAAATTAATAGATTTCTATCAGCAGAGAGTTATTTAGTACATTTCTCGTGTATAAATTCTATTTTGTGTTTAAATTTTCCGCATGCATGATTGTTAAACTTAAGCACGAAATTTGAACAGAGTCGAATTGACGGGTTCCGTGAATCTAGTGTTAATCGAAAAAGAATTTTACTTAGCTTCCATTTACTTTGATATTAACTGTGTATTATGCAGACTTGGAATTTTTAAGATTCACGAAGAAACAATGCATTCTGTAAATACCAAAGATGTGCGAGAACCCGAAAATATGGAGTCTGGTTGAAACGAGAATTTCAGCTTCTCATTCAATATTTTCAGTTTCCTGCACCCCTATAACACACTTTCTTAATGACCCAAAATTAAAATAGAAGTAAAATATTTAATCTTTCAAAAAAATGCCTTTCAATTATATCTCCGAAGAATTGATCCCGTCTTAAAAATATTGTACAAATTATAGACGCATAATCTGAATTCGCAAAAGAAGCTATCTTTCAATTTTCCCTGTAAATTGAGATCCCCTGGCCAGCGCGTACTCGACAATGGTGTCGATAAAAAAACTCGCCCCGCTCAAAGAGAGAGAGAAAAAAAAAGAACAAAATAAAATAGAAAGATTATTCCGACAATGAACGTTTAAAAAGCGGCAGGAAAATGCGGCTCGATTAGGGGAACATTATAACACGCGTATCAGATAACACAGTGTATAAAGCACAGAATGATTCTCGAAATATAAAAGTGTCGCGCAGGAGCACAGGGGGGGCAGGTGAACGTATAAAGGGGTCGTGCATTCTCGTTATCGGGCAGCGATTGTCGTTATTTATGCTGCTGAAGGTAATTAACTTATCTAAGTGTCCACCGTGAATGTATCCGGCTGAATTATGGCCAGACGCATCCAGGAAGCTTTTTCTGTCCATAAAATCCTCGATTCCGCGGTTATTCGCACCCCTTGAATCTAACGACGCCTCGACGAGGCCGTTTAACGGTCCTGCGTTAACGTTAACGTCGGTTCCGTCACACTCTGCGAGGAAAGGTTTGCAGAGAAACGAAGAAACGGTGCTTTATTCAATGGTAACGCGCGGTGAAGTTACTGTTTGCTTCTTAAAGCCGAAAGTTTGATTTTAAAGGTGCGGAAACCTCTGAGTTCGTGCAGAGGTTGAAACGAGATGGGTGGGTCGTTTATCAGGTGGATGTTTATTAATTTTTTAGCGAAATACTTTTCGTATATACGTGAATATAAGTGAAAAGCTGTAATGAATCGTAGTTTTTTCTCTAATAAACAGACAAAATTCAGGCTATAAAGAGTTAACTCTCCTACCATTCCCTAATTAAAAAAAAATATATATACACTACCGTCCATAAGTATTTGACTTGGTTCCACTTGGTAGAATTGGATCGAGAAGTTTATATAAAGGTTATAATGCAAATATTCCTAAGTAGAACGAATATAAATTTGTATGATTAACAGAGAAGCGTGATCCTTATATGACTGTGAAATAATGTAAAAATTGCATTGAAATGTCTTCTGAATATGTTTCAAACATATTTTGTATATTTTAGATGAACCGAAGGTGGTCAACTACTTGTGGACGGTAGCGCATATACTTTTTTTTTTTAATTAGAGAATGGTAGGAGAGTTAGAGGGTTAAATTTGTTACATTTTCGAATATTTTGGGACAGAATCTCGACTCTTAATTAACACGTTAAACGCCACGCCGATTTTGGTCGACTCTCCGTTAGGCTTCCTGCTGTGATATTAATTCGAAAACATTTGGTCGCAAAATAGTCAAGAATTTAAGAAGAGAATTGCAAAAATTTGCAAAGGAAATTATGTTCGTTTAATGCGATTTAACAGAATCCATTAATGAATCAAAAGATATTATTTTTTTAAATCGATTCTGTCAATTTTTGGAAACCAGCGAAGCCTAAACGAAAATTTCAGCGTCGGTCCACAGAGACCAACGTGGCGTTCAACGTGTTAAATAAGGTATCGAATCAGATAAGAATTTTTCATCATTAACATTGAAATTAAATCGGTATCAATCGCGAATTAATAATAAAAAATTATCCTCCTAAATTTTTGCTTTCACTTTTCCACTATCAAAAGAAAATGATCTCGCTCCACCCTACTGTCATTTACGAAACAACCAAAATATACTTCGTAAAATTTAACTACTTCCTATTTTTGTTACCCGTATCTCAAAAGGATAGCCATACTTTCGCGGACCATTTGTCCCGCGGCTCGTCGCAATCACGTCCCGTGGCAGAGTGGAAGTTTGCCGGGCACGTGACGCGTTCATTTCAAAGAAATTTCGAAACAACGCGAAGAAGAAAAATATAACCAGCCATCCCTATCCGTCTCTTTCCCTCCTCATCGAGGGATACACCCGACGAGTCGTATCGAGAGCAACCCTCTGACGCGGCCCACCCTCGAAACTTCATCCCCCGCGGGCTGCTGCATGATTAAAAGGCCTCACGCCGAACGAGATACGCCCGAAAGACTTCTCAACCGCCTTCCCTCCCCTCCCGATATTTATGACTTACCGTTCGCGAGACCAGCTCACGTAACCGCGTTATAAGTATTCCACCCGTGTGTCGTGGCCCTAGACTCTCCCTTAACGTTCCGTAGGGTCGTGTACCTTCTCGTTCCCCGGTGTTCTCGATCTTCTTGTTGAGAGAGGTTACCGGAAACTTGCGAGAGACCACCGATTTTTGACAAATTGGATGCGTAGCAAAGTGGTTCTCGGCAGTTTGTAAAGGGGTAGTTTTTTAAGGAGGGTATGTTGATCTTCGGTGATGGATGGAGACTCTCTTGTGAGATTTGATTTTGTTTCTTTTAAAGGTTTATGCAAGCGTTCACTTGTTTGGGTATGGAGAATTAAAAATTTTGCGGAAGGGTCTGAGGAATTTATTTTTTTCAAGGTCTACGTAGAGGTTGACTTGATCGAGTACGAAGAATGAAGAATTCTGCGGTCTTTTTTCGTAATTTATTATTTTAATGACTCACGCAAGGGTTGACTTGTTTGATTTATGGGGAATTGAAAATTTTGTGATTTTTGTTTTTGTTAAAGGCTTACGTAAGGGTTGACCTGATTGGGTATGAAGAATAAAAAATTTTGCGATCGATTTTGGTAATTTTCTCTTTTTAAAGAGTTATGTAAACGTTGATTTGATCGGGTATGGAGAATTAGAAATTTTGCGGTCGGTTTCCCGTGATTTATTTTGTCGAATGTATTTGATTGGTTTATGGAGAATCAAAGATTTCGTGATCGGTGTTTGGGATTGAAATTATATAACATTATAAAAATAGTAAAAACGAACCCTTTCAATTCTTAATTGCATTTCCTCCAACTATCCACGAACATTACATTTAAACGTTTACATCGTCGATACTTCCGTCGACGAGTTTTCGTTGGACGTTTAACGGCTGCGAGGAAACAAGCTACCGCTAATGGAAGTCGATGAGTTAATTGGTGTGTAACAGCAATTAGCTACCACGGCACGATTATTCCTGGCCCGATTTTCATTCCGCCTATGATAATTCCCCGCCCCGCTTTGACCGTGTTAATTATCAGCCAGCGTGCACCAGCGCGCGTTGGTTGCTTTCAAAGTTTCGCGTTTAGGCGAAACGTGGTTCTGGAATAGAGGAACACGCATAGGAAACTCGTTAGCGAGAGAAAAAATCCTTTCGAAACATATTTTCCAACGATTATAGAACATGGTGTTCATTTTTATATCGTTGTTTCTAGTGTCTTGAAAAAGTATATTACTCACAAGTAATTAAATCCAGAGTTTTTCTCGTAGAAGCGAAAAGAACAAAATCCCAAAAGCCTCGCGATAAAAGTTTCAAATTTAGCTCCAAACACATCTTCTCAATTTTTCTAATCATCCACAAAAAAATAAATAAATAAATAATCTATCAAATTGAACCTATTAAAAACATTTTCCAACGTTCAAATCTTCACCCTATCCATTTGAAATTATTCTAAAATTCATCTTCCAACCCAAAATCTAAACAATCTAACAATAAAAATTAGAAATCAACTCTAAACTCACTCTCTGAATTTTTCCAATCCCCCGCAAAAAATAAACTATTAAAAACATTTTCCAACGTTCAAATCTTCACTCTATCCATTTGAAATTATTCTAAAATTCATCTTCCAACCCAAAAATCCAAACAATCTAACAATAAAAATTAAAAACCAACTCTAAACTCATCCCCTCAATTTTTCCAATCCCCCACAAAAAATAAACTATTATAAAAATTTCCCAACGTTCAAATCTCCACTCTACCCATTTAAAACGATCATTCTAAAATTCACCTTCCAAAAAATCCCCAAAACCAGAAATCATCGACAAAAAAATAATCCAACGATCGAAACCACTAAAAGCAACATCTCGAAACGTTCAAATTTCCACGCAGCTCTCAGGATCATCTTTCCACCCTTATTCCCAGCTAGTTCGCACCACTCACGGCCTCGCATTCTCAGCGACACGTTCTACTGTCCACCGTACGAAACGATCCCGATTCCCTTCTTTATCTTTTTCTTCTGCGATACTCGTGGGTATACTCTTTACGAGGCGACGTGTGCACGATGAGAAAAGTGGGCTCCGATCGTATATCAGACGAGGGCCGAGGTCGATCGGTTATCGCCGAGAAATATTGCAGCGAGAGAGGAACGCGGAGACATTTCTCCGGCTGCCAGTCGACCGGTTCCCGATAGAACTCGACCAGCAGGAGTAATCAACTCGGCTGTTTCCCGCGGTGTCGCGAGGCGACGCAATTTTCGCGGTACACAGCGAACGGAGACGACTTAGAGGACAGTTGTCGCCTGGTCGGGACGCGATCGCGACTAATCGTCTCGCGGACGCTGCTTGGAAAGTATGTGTACTCTTAAAGTTTTGACTGTATTTTAAACCTTTGCACTCGACTGGCGCCGCTATGGCAACGCGCATAATTTTCTTCAGAGATTAAGCTTTAAATTAATTTATAGTTTTCTGTTTCTCTTTTCAAAAGAATGCTAAGTTTTCACAGTGGTCCTTTAAAACTTAAAAAAGTTCGCCAGTGCAAGGGGTTAAGTACCTATGCGATTTTCTATTTTAGAGATGTTGATAGATTTTATTTCATAAATTGCATAAACTACCCTTATTTTCGGAGAAGTCTTCGGAGAAGTATAATTGATAGTGGATATTTAAAATGTGTGTTGCTGTATTTATTGTAAATTTAAATCTCGGTGTATTTAATTTTTCTCAACCTTGCTTGCGGTCTTTCAATTCCTTTCTATATAATCAGCGGTCTCGTTTCGCTAAGAAAAAATTCTCAGATTTGAGAAAAATATATTTTTAGTGCAACATTAAGAAAGTTCGGCCATGAATGACTATTTCTTTATATTTCTCTCAATTTTTTCATCAAACTTTTCATTACTACATAAAACCACATACAAGATACACCTACTGAATTTTCTAAAAAAATACTAAGCTTGTAACCCAACTGAACTATATCAATCCAAAAGTTACCGACCAGAAAATAACGATGAATCGAACAAAGAGCATCCTAAAAAAAAAAAAAAAAAACAGCAAAAAGCATCCTAAATTCAAAAAAAAAAAACAACAAAAAGCATCCCCGGCGATAAAAGCTGCCCCCTCGATGTACCCTGTTCCCGGTTTCGAAGATAATTAAGTCTCTTGAACGTTAAAATTTATTTAGAAGTGATTTCTCGAAGGCAAACGAGCGCGGTCATTAACCGGTGCAAACATTTTTCCGTCGTCCGGAGGACACGGTGCCGTTCGGTAGATACAGCTTAAAGCACGGCCAGAAAGGGTGATCGATCGTGAAAAGAACCAATCCCGTGGAAACGAGAAAGCGAAACCCAGGACGAGGCGATCGTTTTTGCTCCTCCGTTCGAACGTAATTTCGATCTATATACCGTAACAACGTATATAATGTAATCAACGGAGAATCGAGTTCCTTTAAAGTCGGCAAACCGCGACGCATCGGCCACGCCATGTTGCCTTCCGCCATTGTTACGGACCGTTCCTTAAGAAGAGTCGCGATAGTCGTTGCATCGACAAGAAGTTGGCTTTTATTTTTAAATGTTTCGAAAATTGTAGACGATTCGCTCTTTAAAAATCTATTATCAGATTATTGTTCACTTGTGGCAGGAAAAAATTGTAACTTGTCGTAGATTTTTTATTTAATCTCAAATCTTGGAACGAGCGATCGTTATAGATATTTCGATCGGTGCTGGTGTAATGGTGTACCGATAAAATTTAATAGTAGCGATAAGCAGATATGTAAAATAAAATTGAAAAAATATTGCCGTGTAAATTATTAATTGTAAGTTTTATAAAAGATTAACTTTTTACGGAGCTACGTGATTTTACAGTTACGGTAAACCGAGGAGAATGGGATCACAGAGTCGAAGTGCTCAAAATGACTCGTTTGTAAATTCTCGTAGAAATTCTGTAAATTTGCAGCGGTGGATTTTCGAGAATTGTCAGTGATTTCTCGCCAAGAATATATTTTTAGATATCTTTTAGATTCTTTTTAGAGGCGAATTGGAGCGAAATAAGAATTCAGTCGAAAGATTTGTAACTTTAAGAAAGTTTCTTAGTGTTCAAATTAAATAGGTGTTAATTACGAATTTATAATAAAAAGTTAACTTTCTGAATTTTTACTATTATTTTCTCACTCAATTAAAAATTTTATTTTGTCTTGTTACCACTGTTCCATTGATACCGTATTACTCCAGCGATTTCACACGGTGCATCTGTAGAAATTATTCATTTAAACATTTTTTAATCAAAGTGAGAAACTGCAACCAATCGTATCTTTTTTTCTGTAACAGGCAAACAAAATTCGAACCGTAGGGAGTTGAAGAGTTAATTTTCGAGGTATTCTTGTTACCCTTGGTTAGAGATAAATTATTAAATTAGTTAAACAGTTGGGTTGTTCTTTCAGGGAGTATTTAGTATCGCGATAAGGGACAAGAAAGTAGATTTTGTGTCTCTTGAGTTATTATCTTAATTGGGTGTAATGAATGCAAGGAAATTTGCATAGTCAATGTCAACTCGTGAACCATCCCGAGAAGGAAGCTTTTTAACTGATGGGATCTCTAATGAAACGTCGACTATGCTTGCATTCAAATATCAGCTGACACTTCCGGGCTGCGTCTGTGTGATATGCAATTTGGTACCACGACTATGAAAAGGATGCTTATATCTTGGCATAAATTTATTTTATTACACTCAAACGTTTCCTGCGAATAAATTAAACGCTTTGCAAATTTTTTAAACCTAACTTTGAACCTGTTGCGATCCTAATTTCAACTAAAAATTGCCAAACTTAAAAAGATACATAAAAAAATCTTGTTTTATATCAATTTTATGCAAAAAGAAATTGTTTCTTTATGTAGGAAATATTTTTAAAGAAATGAGATCGCAATTGTCAAAATTTATTTTATCACATTCAAACGTTTCTTACGAATAAATTAAACGCTTTGCAAATTTTTTAAACCTAACTTTAAATCTGTTACGATCTTAATTTCAACTAAAAATTGCCAAACTTAAAAAGATGCATAAAAAAATCTTGTTTTATATGAATTTTATGTAAAAGAAATTCATTCTTTAAGTAAGAAATATTTTTAAAGAAATAATAGCCTCAATTGTTTAAAAAAAAAAATATTCTAAAAGACCATAACACGGGTTAGACAGTATTCAAAACTAGGCAAACCTCCCTGACACACATTTCGACCGAAAAACGAACTACCCCCGTCTCGAGGAACCCTTCTCTCGCCATTCCACATTCGACATCGACTAAATCGATTCAGGCCATCTCCGAGTGCTCGTCCATCAACCAAAAAACGACGAAGAAAACGAACAGGGCAAAGAAGACCTAGACGAAATCTCTGCAGACCTTAACTATTTAAAAAAAGACGTACTACTTAATAACTTAAATATTTCCGGAAAACAAAAAAAACTAAAATATCATATTTTCGCTAAAATAAAATTATCATTTAGAATAAAAACAATCGACATTCAATTATCCCTCATGAGACTGCGATCTACTTCTTCTAACGCGTGTGTATCAGTGATACGAATATAAAGAATCCAAATAAATGTATATCGATCCACGTAATTAGCTTCTTAAGAGACCGCTCTGCATAATCCTGACAAAAATCTGCAGACTTCAGAACCAAGAGGCAACGATATTGAAAATAATCAAACACATCTTTATATCGTCTTCATCGTGGATCGTGGTGTCGCTACGGTAATACAGTAATCAAATTTAACAGCGCAGTGATAACTAAAGAAAATTAATTTTTTCAAATATAGATACATCACTTTGTAACTTTTAAGTCATACGGTCCCATAGAGAGTTAAAACTATTCCTGTTAGGATTCACCGAGAATATGTGCATACCCCCGCAACGCGTAAGACCCACAAGCAGCAAGGTCTTTTTTGACCTGTGCTTTATTGCACTTTCTGCTGACCAGCCCGAGGATTCTCGAGGACTAGTCTGTTTTAGCCGCCAGCATTCCCACGTTGAAGACCGGCGCCATTTCAACATTATATTTCTTTGCATAGTTTTCCAATTGCAATAGTATTTTTACATTTCTCTTTTTTACTAAACAAAATCTATTTCCTAGGATACGTGTTTTCCAATTGCAATAGTATTTTTACATTTCTCTTTTCTACTAAACAAAATCTATTTCCTAGGATACGCGTATTTTTCCACCTGCGATTTTATTACGAATAAAACAGTCTCCACGGTAAACACTGTTTTACCATTTTAATAAATATTCCAACAATTCCTTAAAAAATTCTGTCCCGAAACGTTGGAATCGTTTTAGCGGGACCAAGTCGGGAACGCGACAAGGGACGAATTCCTCCGCGAACGAGCGACTTAAGCTCGGACCCCGCTCGCTATCGTAACGATTATAGCTCGTAAAGAGCGCGAACCAGCGCGTAAGCCCGGCCAGAAACAGACGAAACTGCCTGGAGGAACAGGCACGGCCAATATCCGCGTCGCGCCTCCTAAGTCATGCGTTTAAATTACCTTATTATGAAACGAGCCTGTCATAATTACAGGGTGGCCGAGAGGGACGCTGGTAGTTGCCGCTGAAAGGGGACGAGGGTCGGTTGAGAGGCCTGGGCGAAACGAGACGGAGTGATAGAGTAATTAACATCCAGTCAACTTCAGACCGTGTCAATAATATCCTAACCATCTTAAGTTCGAGCGAGCTCGTGAAAACTAACGCTGTGTTCTCCGGGTCTCTNAACGATATTGAAAATAATCAAACACATCTTTATATCGTCTTCATCGTGGATCGTGGTGTCGCTACGGTAATACAGTAATCAAATTTAACAGCGCAGTGATAACTAAAGAAAATTAATTTTTTCAAATATAGATACATCACTTTGTAACTTTTAAGTCATACGGTCCCATAGAGAGTTAAAACTATTCCTGTTAGGATTCACCGAGAATATGTGCATACCCCCGCAACGCGTAAGACCCACAAGCAGCAAGGTCTTTTTTGACCTGTGCTTTATTGCACTTTCTGCTGACCAGCCCGAGGATTCTCGAGGACTAGTCTGTTTTAGCCGCCAGCATTCCCACGTTGAAGACCGGCGCCATTTCAACATTATATTTCTTTGCATAGTTTTCCAATTGCAATAGTATTTTTACATTTCTCTTTTTTACTAAACAAAATCTATTTCCTAGGATACGTGTTTTCCAATTGCAATAGTATTTTTACATTTCTCTTTTCTACTAAACAAAATCTATTTCCTAGGATACGCGTATTTTTCCACCTGCGATTTTATTACGAATAAAACAGTCTCCACGGTAAACACTGTTTTACCATTTTAATAAATATTCCAACAATTCCTTAAAAAATTCTGTCCCGAAACGTTGGAATCGTTTTAGCGGGACCAAGTCGGGAACGCGACAAGGGACGAATTCCTCCGCGAACGAGCGACTTAAGCTCGGACCCCGCTCGCTATCGTAACGATTATAGCTCGTAAAGAGCGCGAACCAGCGCGTAAGCCCGGCCAGAAACAGACGAAACTGCCTGGAGGAACAGGCACGGCCAATATCCGCGTCGCGCCTCCTAAGTCATGCGTTTAAATTACCTTATTATGAAACGAGCCTGTCATAATTACAGGGTGGCCGAGAGGGACGCTGGTAGTTGCCGCTGAAAGGGGACGAGGGTCGGTTGAGAGGCCTGGGCGAAACGAGACGGAGTGATAGAGTAATTAACATCCAGTCAACTTCAGACCGTGTCAATAATATCCTAACCATCTTAAGTTCGAGCGAGCTCGTGAAAACTAACGCTGTGTTCTCCGGGTCTCTACGAAAGGGTGGAAGGGGTTGAAAAATTGTTCCAGCTCGGATGGATCGTGGTTAAGGGTTCTTCTTCTCGGCGGAGGGTGAGGTTCGGAAGATGGAAGAGGATTTTGGACAGGATTTTTGTAAAGGAAAAATGTATTTATGGGTTATGGTAACATTTTTGCGTCGTCGCGAGGGCGTAGGAAAATATTGCGAGGGAAACTCCAGCGGAGGAACATTTTATGCGAGATAGAAATTCATAAATTCATAACTATCGCGATGCGATATAAATCTGTTGTTCATCTACGGTACCGGACAAACGATGTTTCTGAACATACTTAAACGATTCGGTGCATTAACGCGTTACGGACGGGTCACGAAGTTTCTCGTATTTTATATTTCGTATCTTGAAAAGGTAAAAATGGTGAACGACGACGTACGAGAGATAACTTTTGAAAATGATTTTCTTAACTCGAACTTTGAATTATCATGTATCTTTAGAACGCGAAATTATTGTTAAAAGTACTTACGTAAGCAAGGATTTATTCTAACTCTATTCCATGGTAAGATTTACAAGAATCGGATTCCGTCGCCAATGCGTTAACATTGAATTAAAACACTTCTAGAGCATCGAATATGACAAATTTCAATGTAAAATACATATTTTAACACGTTGACTGCCGAAATCACACGTGTTTCTGAGGACGCCATGACTCAAGACGCCACACCGGTAAATAGAAGATTGGACAAAAATTAATTTCATTTTTGATCTTCTGATAAAAATTTTTAATCGTTCAATAGTGTACACTTTATTTCAAAGTATTTTCTAATAGCGATGATGATGTTCAAAGTTCATTAATTATCAATGTTCATTTAATTTTTTCAAGTATATACATTTGAAGCACTATGGTCACCGATGACACCAACATGGCGCTACAGGAGAAAAAATCTCCGGTCACATATGACCACTGTGGCAGTCAACGTGTTAAAGTGGCAAAGAAATATGCGAGAGACATAAGCACGCGACGATACCATGACGATAAACAAACAAAAAAAACTTCAGTGTCAGAATTCATTTGTCCGATATATTCCAAAACTATCAAGAAATTAATGTGCAATTTTTTCTTAACTCCATACAGGATGAAATTTAAGGTTCGAACAATTTTCCAACCCTGTGAAGTTTTAAATAGACGCAGCTATTAAATTCTGGCTCGTTTTAAATAGGTTTATTTTTATGCAACAAAGCTTCCCAACGTTCGATCCGCTATCGACACAGAAATTACATCGCTCTTCGATTCCCAAGAGTAACTCACCCCTAAAACCGGCGCCACACCGTCCCATTTATTTTTCTCG
>SMSQ01003164.1:0-36303 GCA_019453375.1 Ctenoplectra terminalis | reverse complement strand
AAAAAAACTTCAGTGTCAGAATTCATTTGTCCGATATATTCCAAAACTATCAAGAAATTAATGTGCAATTTTTTCTTTACTCCATACAGGATGAAATTTAAGGTTCGAACAATTTTCCAACCCTGTGAAGTTTTAAATAGACGCAGCTATTAAATTCTGGCTCGTTTTAAATAGGTTTATTTTTATGCAACAAAGCTTCCCAACGTTCGATCCGCTATCGACACAGAAATTACATCGCTCTTCGATTCCCAAGAGTAACTCACCCCTAAAACCGGCGCCACACCGTCCCATTTATTTTTCTCGCGCAACAAACGCAACACGAGATATCCATAATATGCCGTAGGAAGAAAAAACGAATGACGCCGATATAGGTTCGCAGATTGAACGCATCACAAACGGCTCTTTGTTGTTTTCAAAGACGTTTTTATCGTCCGCTGAACTCGACGCAACGAACGGCCGCTTTTTTCAGCAGGCATTTTGCATGTAAAACAAGTCGTCGCGTTCCCCGGGCTGGATGAGAGAATCCACAGGAAACGAGTTCCCTCGCTTCGAGAATCTCTGTCGCTCTTTATCTGCGAAACGCACTAAACGTACTCGCGGTTACGCAAGCAGAGCGTATCCTCGGCGAATAGACGAGAGACGCTTCAATTTTTACGCCTCGACTGATCGATACCGACATCCTCCGCTCTGACGTCGCTTAATAATCTCGTGGATCGAGAATCGTTGCCGGACATAATCGTCGGGAAGCTGTTCAAGTTTCGCGACTATCAACTTTTCTGTTCGTTTTAAAGAAATTTGTATTTGCGGGTAGAAAATAGAATGTAATTTAAACTTATCGAACGAAGTTCTTGGTATATTTAAAATCGACGAGGTCCGCAGAAAAATGCAGCAAATAAGTACCCATGATAAATTTCATCCCCTTTTCGGTCCCATTTTACGATACGATTAACCGTAACTTCAACTCGAGACTGAGGGGACTATAAAAAGAAATCTTTACCACTTAATCTTCCCGATATATACGGTATAATAAAAAATTAGAATTAAACTTCTTTTTTTCTCCGTAGTATATATCGAAAAGAGAGACACGGACCATTTGTGCGTTAAAATAATGTCGGGAATTTTATAAAGAAAATTATACGACTTCTAAAGTGGAATAAAAATCATTCTTGCTATTTTACCATCTCTAAAGCAGAATTCTAAATAAAAAGCAGAAACTCGTACAAAAGTATAACAAACCTGCCCACCATCCTCGAGTACCACCGCCCGGTAACCCCATAAGTCTCCCTTAAAACCGTGTTATATACGTTACCCTTAAGCGTTCCGTGGAAAGAACTTGCGAACATAAACTCAAACGGATACGAATGGTTTTCGCCAGCCGTCAGTATGCTAATTCCTACCGGTCGAGCATAATACGAGGTCAGCCATACTTTTCTCCAACACAGTTTCCGCTGGCTAATCCCGGCAAGAGGAAAGGGTGCAATTGATATAAAGTCTCGTAACGCGGCCGTGGATGGGAACAGATACAACTCGTCGAGGGACGCGTAGCTATGTTCCTCCGAGTTTATGAGAGCATAACTTAGGGCCAAGTATGCGACCAGGCTCGAGGAATTCCGAACTTCCGGCGTCTTCCCTTTTCACCCTGGTTTTCACCCTGGCGGCCTCTCTTGAGTCGCTCCGACGAACCCGCGTTTCTACACCTACCGGAAACACTCTTGCACGCGCGCGACGCCACGCATGTTGCGTCGACGTAAACATAGGATGGATTCGTAGAATGCTTGTTTTTGGAGAGCGTGATGTATTTTTTATTGGGAATAATGAGAAAGATTGGTGTAGGTTAATATTGGGGAAAAAGTTGATTTTTTATATTTATTTCTAGGCGCTCGGTTTTTTTTTTATGAATTGTCTAGTTTGGGAAATTCTGATTTTTTTTACTCTAATGTAGTTTATATTGAAGAATTTTTTTTGTAAAAATTGAGAAGAATCCGTTTGACATTGGAATTATTAGTGGTTCAGCTTTAGCAACTCAAGTTTTTTTTATAAATTGTTTAGTTTGGGAAATTGTAATTTTTTTACTCTGAAAATGCTGTTTTGTAAAAACCGTGAAGAATCTTTTTAACATTGGTATATGTGTTTGTATAAAAGAAATTAAAGTTGTGAGTATTTGAAAAAAATATACAATGCAATGGAAATCAACTTTTATCTATATTTTTAATCGAAAGTTGTGGAAAATTTCCAAAAATGCATCACAGTCGATTTATAAAGTGTAAAATCCCTTATAACAGTTCTATAAAAAAATCCCCTCTCTCAGAGGGAAAAAAGAACTTTGCGAGGGTTGCATTTATGAAAACTGTGATCAGCAACAATTTTCATGGTTGCAAACTTTCGATTATAAATAAAAAAAAAAAAAATCCAAAAATAAAAAAAAAAAAAATCCAAAAATAAAAAAAAAAAATTCCACGATTAAAATAAGTTGTGAAACGCAGTCTTGAAACATAAATATTAACCCAACAACTCTTCAAACATCAAAATTCTCGCCGTCCGACACAACTTCGAGGCTAAAAGGCAACGAGCGGCCTGTGCAATTTAGGGAATTTCGCGATCACGGAAAATAAGCGCGGCGACCAATGAATAATGCATAATGGATGGCAGATAATGGAAAGCGTCCTCGAAAGAAGAAGGAAACGAATTGGAAAGTTGCTCTTTGCTCGAAATAAAACGCGAAACCTATTAAGTTTTTCCAACGATTCGCGCGATCGCCGAGCCAATATCGTCGCGCTCGATCGTTTGTAAAACGAACGATTCTCGTTTCTACGATCGGCAAACGAGAGACAGAAAAGAAAAAAGAAAAAAAAAAAAGCACGGTGGAAAAGCCGCGTTTTCAGCACAGTCGATCGAGGCTGCTGTTTGCCGAATCGATTTCGTTTCTACGAAGTAATTCGAGGCGATTCGCCGCATTAACCGGCAACAATGGACAAGCAATTGATTGTAATTCCGTCGCCACGTTACAGCAACAGCAATTCAAACCGGGATCACCGGTCGACTTTCTGAACGAATTGTCCGCCGCGATCGGGAGCACGTACACTAAAAATTTGTTTCTTTTTCCTTCTTTTTTCTTTTTTTTTCTATTTCACGAATGACAGTTTTTTTTTTTTTTTTTTTTTTTTTTTTGTGTTTTGGCGGAGAAAAGAATACCGCGGTTGTTGCCGCAATTCCAATCCATTTTCGACGAATAGAATTGTAGAAAATTCTTACGATATTATTTCTTGATAGGAAATTCAGTTTTTGAATTCTTAGAAAATGAAATAAAATGGAGTTCTAGAAATATTTCGAAGACCACAATTTTTTTTTTTTGCTTTTTTTAAAGTTCTTAAATAATTTGTATTAATTTGAAAAAGTGGAAAGAAATTAATTGGAAGTCTAATTTTCTTTAAAAAAATATCTATCTTCTGTAATGAACTGCGAGAAGAACGATGAACAGGAATAACGATTTGTCAGACGGATACTCGGGAAATAAAAGCCTGAGTAATCGACGCTTTCATAAAACATATTTAAACGACATTTCGATTGCGCGTGCAAAATAAATTTATGTACGGTGCGAATAAAAATATACGTCGTGTCGAAATTTATCGCGATATTTATCGGCCTGTTTTACGAGCATTGCACACAACCACGCGGACTCTGTGCACACGGTGTTCCGAAACGATAGAACAATAACTTGCAATTTGATAGATATAACGAATTGGCCAAAAGAATGTTCCAAGATATTTAATAAAGTCATATATTTGTCACACTTTCCAAATGTACGCGTTATCTGCCTCTAGTTATAAAAAGAAACGTTCCAACGATATTTGAAAATAACTTCGGCAGGGTATAATTTTATTTAATCTAATTTCCACGATTTCAATCCCACGATCGAATCTTAACACCGATCAAATTTTATTTAAAAATAAATTAAAACGTTTCAGCTTGGAGCATTGTTTACCTAAAATTCTATTTAAGGACACCCTGTACACCGATAAACCAATACGGCGTAAAATTATTCGCCACATTGGAATTCAACGTCCCTATCGTCGAAACGTTTCTATAATAACTAACAGCCTGTTTACCATCCCATAAACTTTCCAATTTTACATAAAACAAATCACACGAATTTCTTGTTCAAATTAATAACCAACCCCAAACAACCGATAAAACTCCCAAACCAAAAAAAAAAACAAAGAAAAAAAAAACATAGAGAAAAAAAAGAAAAACAGGACGCAACAGTTACACGGAGTTCCTGTGAGAAATAAAAGAGACATCGATCATGAAAAGCAAGCGCAAAATTAAAAAACTCGCGATCAAACAATCGTAACAATCCCCAACAATCGATTTCCGTTGACCTCGAAACGATGAAAGAAAAACAAGAGATAAAAAAAAATAAAAAATACGGGAAAAATAAAAGAAACAATTCCGTCAACCACTTCGTGTCCTATCGTTAACTCGAATTTTCATTAGCCCGCCACACCATTGGAAAACCGATTTTCCGAGCCGTGTTAAATGCTGTACAAACTATATGATCGTTCCCGTCCATTGACGTACAACCAACGATATTGATGTCCCTTGTTTTTCCGTATTAACATCCCCCCGTGTCGCCGTCCCACCCTTTTAAACACGTACACGGGCATACAATTACAGACGTAGACCAAAGTTTAATGCGGAATCAGCGTCCCGTGTTGCAGGATAAATGAACAGAACGCGAGAGTCACCGATACACCGTGACCGATCGCAAACTAATATCGTACGACATTATTTACAAACAACCGGACCGCTTTAAACTCGTCTGTTTGCCGAGCGACACAGGCTTACGCCGACAGGAAATGGGTTCCTGTCCCACTTTTCAATCGCGACGATCGATCGTGTCGCCGTTAAGTGCGTATTACGAGCTGATTAATTTTACGCCTCCGCTGTCTGCGCCCTTCTTTCTCATCGATTCGAGGAAACGTGCCTTTGATGTTTGGATCGACGCGAACCGCACCGTTTTCCTCGGCGGTTCGCGTTGCGACGAAAGTCTTTTCCGTGGTGCGTAATTTGTTTGATTTTCGGTTGAAGACGGTCGATGATTGTTTGTTTGTTGGAACTAGGTATTTTAGTTGGGCGAAGTAATTTGGAAATCAGGAAGCTCGAGATGTTTATCGAAGGGAAGATGCGATAATAATGACCTTTAAGAAGCTCGTAGAAGCGAAATCGATGTTAAGACACAGGTTTGATAAGAAGTTAGAGAATTGAATAGAATTTTAGCTTGTCTTCAATTATGTTGGGTTTTAGAAATATTTGTTACGAGTTCTTAAATAATTCCTGTTTATTTACCATGCAAAATGGAGAGAATTCATCGAACTCTAATTTAATCGAATGGTACTCACAGCTAAATTAAAGAAACTAAAAACTCAACCATTCGCCGAAAATATACCGACTTGTTTGTTCACAATCGCAACTCGTAGCCAACACTACCGCTAGAATCCAGTCGCTATACCCGTTCTATCATTGGCCAATGTTTTTCATTAGTACCTCTTTAACGAAATCAAATTGCCAGAAATAATTTCCGAAATTACCTTTAAAACGAATACACGAACGACTTACTACTGCTTAATCATGTCTGACCGCTAACAAGCCTATTCTACTTACCCGAGTAACTTGTGATTAAACCCGCCTAAATATCCACAAAATATTTATCAACCGATCAAAAGAAGTTTCTCAAACATTCTTTAAACGAAAAAAAAAAACGAGAGAAAAAAGAATAAAGAAGCTCCCATGCAATTACGTTCAAACCCCGACCGCCTAAAATTTCAACAGCATCGAAACGACGAGTCGAGGAAACAGCGCTCACCCCTTTTTCACCCTCGAGCAACGATACGGATACTTCCGTCGCGGGGGTCTATAATTAATGATAGCCGTGCAATTGAAACAAAGCTGCACCGAGACACGCGGCTGCACGGGATACGAGTAGCGGGGAGAATCGGTCGTCGAGGTCTTTCATTAAACTCGAACTTGTGCCAGCCTCCACGTGCATGCGCGCTTATAAAAACGTAAAAACAATTCCTTTCGTCGACGGTGAAATATTCATATTGTAAATTTTACCATGAAAAAAGGAAGAAGGAGAAGAAAAAAAAAGAAAAAAAAAAAAGAAAAAAGTAAATAAATAAAGGATGAATATTCAACGTGCACATTCGTTACACACACACACACACACACGTGTACATTGTAATTAAAAGGTTCTTCAATAACGATATTTCCGTCTACCGTCTCTCCGTTTTCGCTACATTTTCAATTTATTAACTACTTCTTCAGCATGTCTAACTCCCTGCTCGACTATTCACCGATTCAATTCTCGACGTTGCAAATGATTCCCCCTAATTGATCCACTGAAAGTGCACCGCAATTTAATAAGCATGGTATTTGGTATCAACGAAAAAAAATAAAAAAATAAAAAAGAGAGAGAGACACAGACAGAGGAGAAATTTTTATCAGCGCTCGTTACACGACGAGCCATCGACGTGGCTCTTCGACCAGCCTCCAACCTCTGGCAATTGCCAATTAAAGATGCTCCCGCAAATCGGAGGTTTGAAACGTCAAGGCAGAGCCGGCCTTCTGAATATGTATCGGCAAGTCAGTCACCATGAGCCGCCATAAAAGTTTCACTACCCTTCCTTAATGCTGCATTCGCGCAGGAAGAAACCCCTGGGGGTGGTTGTTGCGCCGATTCGTGCGAGCTCGAGGCTCGCCGAGATAGAGTACGAAGAAACAGCGTGGAAAAGAGAGGACGAGCGAGATGAAGAGAGAGAAAGATACAGGAAGATAGGAGATCGACTCGAGAGAAAAGTCGTAACTGCTTCGGTACGCGACAGTTCGTTCCGCCATGCTTCTTCAGCGTCTTCCTCTTACTCCGTGCACTTTCTGCCTCCGCGAACGATCCTGCTGCAAAGCTGTTCGTGGCTCTTTTTAAAACGGCCGCGCTCCCGAGACGAGATTTTTACTATTTATCGTAACACGAAGTCGCAACTGCGACGTCGTCGATAACGACGCTCCTTCAGCGTTCTTGTGTCTCCTGGGACGTCGTCGCGTGCGTTTGTATGCATCCCTCCGAGTTATTCTTCGACTTCCTCCTCCGAGATTTTACATTCGACGCGTGATTTTTGAAAATTCGTAATCTCTTCGGGGGGGTTTTGTATAAGGAGTTTTGTCCAGGGTTGGGTATAAGATTTGGTTAATTAGTGTCTCTAGGTTTGTAGGTGTAAAGAAGGAAAGATTATTTTTTTTATTTCATTTTTGTTATATTCGGAAATGATCTTTGATATAATTTCTGAAAATTTACAAGTGTCCTGTGACTTACGGACGGGAGTGTATACCTTTAAGACTAGAATTACCAAAGTGGTCAGAATGAATCATTTGGAATTTTTCAAATTTTTGCCAAATTGGGCAAATTTTATTTTTTGACAAAGATATACATAAACCTTTGCCTCGGTTATATTATATATTATTTTATATATATTCCACTTTGATTTGTTTGGTGGAGGTAAGTATACTTTAATCGTCGGTGGTTCCAGTGTTAAAGAATTTCAATACGAAAGCTACACGATATTTATTATATGTTCGATCAACTTTCCAATAATAATCGTGCATTGTTTCTGGAAGAAATTTGTAAAAAATCAGATCGAGCCAATCGCTACGAATTTTCATAGGACTATCTCGGAAGTGTATTTACGAGCCAGTGGAACGATTCGTGAGGAGCCTTAAAGGCGACGGCGAACAACTAGGCAGTCGATCGATTCCGTGTGGCGAACTTCCATTGCGAAAGTCTGATCGCGTAAAAGCACTTTTACGAGCAGTTTAATACTAGAAGGCTCTTCGGATCCTCTTTCTCTTCGCGATCGGCACATAAGGGATCCCAAACTTGAATTACGCTCTCATGATTCGCACGAGGACCAGTAAATTTTTCGAACGCCAGCGCGCGAGGATTCGAAACGCTACCGAGCGACCATTTTCCATAACCTTCTCAAAATTACACCAAATATTTATTAATTTCAAGCAAAACTGATTTACAACAATCGAACTCTCGGGATCGTACAATTTCTGAATAATTCCTAATAATATTCCTTCTAAACAGCATTCCCGAAACTTTTGCACGCTTTCTAAATCTCACCATCCTATTCGCAAAGTTTCCAAATTACACTTTTCAAATTCCAAAGTTGCACGATAAATTTAATAAATATACGCTTCCTAAGTTCTTCGATCCTTGGCACCGGTTCGCTTTTTTTTTTTTAGTTCCACCAAACCCTTCCGAGCCATAACCCCGCTTGGCGTACAAATTTCTCACACCGCCACAGTGGCCCCGATCCCTTATTAATCACCAGCGATCCCCTATCCCGTACAATTACAAAACATTTCAGAAGTTACCAGCTTCGATCCGTGGCAACTGCTTCGCGTTGCATTCTCCCACACCTCGCTCGGTTTCTCCCCGCGCCCCGATCCAGCCGAACTTCTGCCAACGGTTCACCCCACCGAGGAAGGGAGCCCCGAAAGAGCAGAAGAGAAAGGGGTTAGCGAGCCGAGGCTCGAGGTGGCAGTTTCTTGGCCTCGCTCGAATTTCGCGGCGGCGATAAAATAAATCCACGATGGGCTTCCGTGAGTGAGGACCGGAAACGGAATCGTGCCTAACCGCCCTCCTCGGCTATGAACCCTCGTTTAAATATCGTCTTAATCTCGCGAGCCGGCCCCCCCGAAACCGTGGCCTCTTAATTCCAACCGCGTAAACTTCCAGTCCGGCCCTGACAAATCGCCAGCCACGGATTATCCGTCGACGAAAAACTAATTAAGCAGGAATACCGAGGCCGCCTCGAAACGACTCGTGGAAATATTCACACTGTCAGTTGTGCAGGCGTCCAACTTTCTTCGCGCTGCCTCGAACAGTGGAAACGGGAGGTGGATGGGTAGAACGATGCGGAAAGGGTTGAGGAAGGGGTTGGTTTTCGGTTCCTCGAGTATGCGACAGGAGTGTAAGAGGTGTTTCGGTCTGGTCGCAAAAACCGAAATCGCTCCGGTTCTATCCGCCTATCTAAATAGTTGCTCGACTCCATAAATTTGTCTACTTAAGGCGAACTCGCGCGGCTCTTTCCACCCTCGGAAGGGCTGTGGAGTCGCGCTAAGATTCGGGGTATCGGAGACACACGGTCCGTGGGACAGGTAGCGAATGAGAATGAAATGCAAAGGATGGAGAGGGGTGTGGGAGTGTATGGTAGGCGGACGACTTCTTCATGGCTGGATTAACGCTCTTAATCCGGACCATTGTTCGGGGACCTTGACTCACTGTTTCTCGAGTGGATGGTTCAGGGTGAGTGGATTGGTTTTTGGTGTTGCTGTTGAATATGTATATCGGGTGTACTGTATTTTCACGTTGCGGCAGGTTTCTTGGTACCTTTTTCTTTTCTTAATATTTTTTAGTTTTTCTTGGAAATTTCTTATTTCTTATTCTTTATTTTTTGTTGGAAATATATTATTTCTTATTTTTTATTTTTTATTGGAAATTTATTATTTATTATTTATTATTTTTTGTTGGAAATATATTTTTGTTATTACTTTAGTTTGAACTAGGTTTTTCGGTGTTATTTTTTAACGTTTTCAATTTTTTTATCCTCTCAAAAATAATCAATTTGATTACTCGCTATTTTAGAATCTAACGTCTATTGAAGTAATAAAATAACAAGGTTTGGTTAAGCGCAGAAAAATTCTGAACCTATCAAGCGACCAGCTTCGATTTTATCCTCGATAGGGGTGGAGAAGAATCGAGAAGAAAGAGAGAGCGATTCTTTCCCTTCCACGACACTAATAGGAGTGTCACGAACAGGTCGAACCTATAATCCGTTCGCGCTAATTTCGAAGAATACCGAGAACGACGGATTTTTACGAGATTATCAGTTTCTCGGCCACTTTCCCCTCGAGACTTCGATATTTTTCGTTCACAATTCGTTTCAATTTCACGATATCTCACTCGGTTTCATTAACGAATTACAAAATTATTATTTCTATTATACTTTCTAAAAAAAAAAACAAGTACACCCTTTGCCTTGGAATAACAAATCTCTGTCCAAATGCAATAACGGCACACTGTATTTGTAATAAACTTTAATATCGACTTTATAAACTTTAATACCGTAGTTTCAATTTATAAAATTAAAAAATTTTTAATATATTATGTACAGTATTTAAATATTTTTAATTTGACACTAAAAAATCCCTTACTAGGTCACGGTACATCTGAAAAATACGATACTTAAAAATTAGCGCCACGGTGTTAATTATTGTAAAAAGAAAGAAAAAAAATTTAACTAAAATATTCCCATTTTTGGAATAAAATAATTATACGCTGTAAGTTTTTACACGATTTAACACTCTCAGACCAGTCGCGACCTCGTCAAGCTTAAAACAGCGAATAACTATCGCTAACACGCGTAACTGTTGTAATAACAATGAGGAAAAGGGTCAACAACGATTTACCAAAATCAGAAACTAAAACTCATTTGGTCAGTCACCCACATAAATGTCTGCATCTGTGGAAGATAGAGATTCGAGGGAAGTTTGGAAGTAGGACAACGTCCCGATGTCACAGAAGTCCTGCAAGTCATCCGGAGTAGCGAAGGGTGGTCGGCGAGGCCTGTAATCTCGAAAGTTTCGATCGCGCTTGGAAGAGGTCTGGTTAATGAAACACGAAATAATTAGACCAGCAGCAACTTCCATCGCGCCGTAATTCCGGCTACGTCCGTTCTTTTCCTCTCGGCGACCCTTAAAGCGATTAAAATCGTCCCGTTGAACGCATAACGATTACCGGGGCTCCGAAGATAATTAAAAAAGTAATGAGTAAGTCGAAACCTCGCCGGGAGAGATGAGACTCGGTAACCGGAAATAACGATGCCAATCGATGCGCGTTGACAAAATCCTGAAACTTGTTCAACGTTGTCCGACTTATCCAGTTCGATACGATTGCTCGTTCGTTTTGATTCGGTGTTTCTGGGTTTGGCGAGGAATCGTGTGTCGCAAGATTTTTAATTCTCATTTTTTATGTTTCTTTTCTTACTTGATCATTCCTCTTGATTAACCCCCTATTTAATACATTTCACGATATAATCGAAGCTAAAAAGAAAGTGAAACTTGTAAAAAAAGTGTATTATTCTGTATTATTCGATTGATACTAATAAAAATTACAGAATGTAATATTCTTATTAATTACACAATTGAGACCGCGACCTTTCGCTCTGTATATAATTTTTATCTTACGCGTTAAACACTTAGTTCGTATATTTCGTACCTATATCTAAAAAACTTTATCCACAAAAATGATTAAACAAATGAGGTAACGAAACTATATCAGTAACCAAATCAGTCACAAAATTGAACAAATTAATCGATCCTCGATTCTTCCAGTTTTTCGCAAAAAAACCACTCTGAACGACAAACCGAGCACCTAAACAACCCCCAAGAACTATCCCTACATCATGAACACGCATCTAACCCTAACAGAAGAAAGCAAAATCCAGCACGACTTGCCTGATTTTTCTCATCTTCAACATCCGACCTCAACATCGTCCACCATAACCACCCCAAATATCCAAACCTCCCCTCGATCATTCCTCCTTTTCCCTATACACCACGAATAATTAGCGCAGCCCTTTTTCCTGCGCTCGAACTCTCCTCGTGTGTCACGAGCACTTAACTCGGTTCGGCTCGAACGAGATTAATCTCGCTGAAGGGCTCCAAAGGGGTGGCTCGAACCCTGTCCGTCCCTTTCCGTCGAGGCGGCGAGAAACTTGCTCCTTCCTGATGGTTCCAATCACGTTCCGCTTTTTCTTCGGAACAGCCTGCTTCCTGAATACCAAACGGTGACCCCAAAGAATCGACTGGTCCCAGCTCGTCCTTCTTAGCTCGTATATATTCGCCTCGAGTATCCGATCGCGATAACGCCGCGGAATCGACCGATCGTTCGATCGGCGCGCCGCAGCGAAATTATTTTTAGGGGCTCTTTGGAGACGACGTTAAATCAAACATCCTACGTGGGAGACCAGGACGGAATTCGATGACGGAGGCACCGTTTTGAGGGGGACCGATGTGTTTTTCGATAGGAATTTTCAACGATGAATACGCGTTAGCTCGAATCAGTTTGTTGTCCGGCGGAGCTTTTGATGGAACGATCCGGTGTTGTTCGTTGATTGCGAAAACTCGTTCTGGGGTGTGCGACAGCGATAGTTGATAGAGTTCTGCGAGTGTTTTTTTTCTTTTTTTTTTTTTTTTCCGGTAGGGTTCGGTGCGAAGCTTTGCATGTTTTTTTTATGAGCATTTTTAGGTGAGCCGTGAAGTTTGTTTGTCTTCGCTGAGTACTGATTGCGTTGAAATTTTGAATATTTTGTTTCCGAGCTCTCCATTGAAATTCCCTATAGAAAATACCTTTCTGACGATCGTTGCGGCATCAACCTCGACTCCGAGAGGAAAATGTTGCGCGGAGATAAATATACAATCGTCCGATCACGGCCGCCATTTTGACGCCACGTCCATTAACGCGTCGAGCTGAATCGCAGCTCGTGGCAGGTTTCTAACAAATTCCGTCAGAGATTTAATTTCAAAATACCTCGTCGAGTACGAAACGCCAAATATTCGACTAACGAAGTCACCGGATATCGATAGCTCGCGCGCGTGAAAAGCAATCGACGAACAATCCAAGTTGCAAATCGTTCTGGCAAGCTTCCATCGCGGTGACGATTTAAGACCATCGCGTGTCAGGTTTTAACGAAACAATTTTCCACTCATCGTTGCGATCCGAGCATAATTTTATTTTTCCAAAAACGAATCGTTAAAGGAAGAATCTTCTGAGCGACGTTAAAACACATTCTGGATGATCAAACGTTAGAACGATCCGAAAAATCGTATCAGAAATTCAAACGCTCCGCTACATAGACCAATTACAGTCTTTGTAACCTAATTCGAAGCTCACAGCAGCTCGTTCACCGTGACCAAACAATCTGACGAGTCTGCGAACAACAATAAGGCCTGAACACCTGCGATCCCATTGATCGGAAACTTTCCGAACGAAGTTTCGCGATTTTCGAGGGACGCGTCGTTTCTTCGAAAGCGGCAAGTTCGTTAGGAAGTTTCCGCGGGAAAAGGGTAGCCTCGGCTCAGGATTCTCGCCCACTCTGCTCCCCAGGTCCATCTAGCCAGCTTGTGAAACAATCGAACGAGTAGCTTAATCTTTATTACGATCCTCGTTACAGCGACAACAACTCATAAAAATATCAGCGATCGTCAACATCGTCAAACCTGTTGAACGTTACAGTTTCATCTAATCGACCGAAACCGTCTTCGTCGCATTCCGTCCCTTCGCGTCCATTTCATCGTAACAACGTCACTAAAATATTTCTGACTCTTAAGTACTTCCTCGCGAAACATTCTCCGAAAAGTCTTCTGAAATCTCTTCCGAAAAAACAAAAAAACAAAAAAAAAAAAAAAAAAAAACAAAAAAAAAAAGGAAAATCCTCACTAAGTACAATTAAATAAGTCTGTCGTTCGAAACAGGCTCGGTCACAGCGGACCCATTTCGCGCCACCTCGGATTCTTTCTTGACGACACCAAGGCTCCTGTTCCTCCTTCGAGGAGGTGTAGGAACGACGTCCGCGTTCTCCGTAACATCGTCCAGGTTCCTGTTCAACCTGCTCGGTTTCTCCGGTGGGAGATCAATGGGACACGCCGCGTTCTCCGTTCCTCGATCTCCGTTCGAACCAGAAACTGGCTTCGAGCCCAAATCGACGGGACGTTCGTCGAATCCCCGATCGCTCGAGATCTCCTGGGCCGCTATGGACTCCTCCCAAGAACAGAACGAGACCTTCCTTCCGGTGGTCGGCTTCCTGTCCTCCAAGATCGCTTTCAGAGAAGCAGGAGCCTCGTTCTTTCCTTTCGACTCGTAACCGACCGAACTCCGATCGCCCATTCTCGCTTCTCTGTTCCCGAAGCCGTCGGAATTCGCGCGAATCTCGGGCTCGAGCTTCTCCGCAACCTGTTCGTTCGATCTGTTGAATTTATTCTCGTCTTTGAAAGCTTCTTGCGAATCCTCCTTCTCCAACATGTCCGATAAAGTAGCTTCCAATTCGGTTAGGCTCGGCGTCATGGAGCTTAGGCTCTCTTCGCCAGCTTCCTCCTTCAGGACTTTTAACAAAGTCGAGTGATCGGAGTCCTGGAGCTCCGGTTTTATCCTCGGCTCGGGACTAGGAGGCGGAGTGGCCGTCTTCCAGTCGTCCATGCTCTTCTTTAATTTGTTATGCACGTCCTTGGCGTGTTTCTCGTCGAAGAAGTCCTCCAGCTCCTGTTCCTCGAGCATTTCCTGCGGTAAGGACTCCTCCGAGATGGTCCTGATCAGACCGGTCGAGCGACCGTGCAGATCTTTCGTCTCGTAGGTGTCCTCGTTCGGTTCGCTCTCGTTGGACAGGCTTCTGGCGAACATCATCCGGGATTGATCGGATCGATCGGACTCCAGCTTCCCTCCGTTGGACCCGCCGATCGTATCTGGCAAATGGAACGTGTGATTTAAGTAGTCACGTACGGGAATAGTTGGATCCTTTCTGGCGGATGGTATTAGAGGGGAAGGAAGCTCGGTTTTGGTACGACGATGCTGATTGTTGGGAGCTTCTCAGAGTTGCGGAGCGCGACAGTCTTTGAGTTTTGTGGTTTAGAATGGAGATCAGGGTTCGGGGTTTGGGTTTCGATATCGTTGGAGGTAGGTTTTCGTTCTTGGGGTCTTGTGTTAGTGTTTGGGAATTTAGGTATGTAGCTGGGTTTGGAATATTTTTAAGGGTTGGAGTTCAGGTTTTTAATTTGGTGTTGGGTAGTTATAGGTTGTAGTATTTTTTTTTTTTTTGGAACAGGTTGGGTTTATATTAAGGTGTTGGTTTTATTTTCGAGTTGTGAAATTTAGGTTAAGGTTATGTTTGGAACTTAAATTTATAATTAGTCATTGGGTGTTCTTGAGTTGTGGAATTTTGAGAATAATTTGAGGTTTTATCGTGGTCTTGGTTAATTGGATTTTTGATATCTTTGCGTTTCGGAATTGAGTTGTATAATTAATTTTGGAGCAACTTTGAATTTAAAATCGTAGATTTGGAAGTTTATCAGCCAAACGTTCTACAAAATATCGTTAATAATCTATTTCAAGAAAAGTTGAGAACTATTTTCCGAAAATAACCGATTTCCTAAAGAATTCTTAGTAGCATCGATCTCAAAAACTTCGAAGCACGTAACCTCGAACAATTGAATTGTAAAGCAACTTTGAATTTAAAATCTTAGATTTGGAAGTTTGACAATTTTCTACACGGCCATACGTTCTGCAAAATGTGGTTAAAAATCTATTTCGAGTAAACTTGAGAACTATTTTCCGTAAATTATCGATTTCCTTAAGAATTCTTAGTAGCATCGATCTCAGAAACTTCTAAACACGTAACCCAAACAATTGCACCCGTCGAACTGGTTAATTTCGCTCATCTGACCCGCTAGGTTCGACGTGTTTTGGGGATTTATGAGGGGAAGGATTATTGGCAGCTTGATATATCGTGCCGAGCCGGGTGCCGTGTTATTGCGACGGTGTTTTTTCAAAGCGAGCTACAGCTAGGGATCGTTAATGGCGACGAAAACGTCGGAACCTTCTGGCTTTCCGGCTCTGTTTACCTAAAGCTGAACAATGTTTCGCCTCGTCGAGGAAGAACGGCTCTTTGGACCCCGACGACTCGCGAACAAACGAAATTCTGCAACTATCCGTCAACGTAGGTGGATCGAAGTACCTCAAGTGAGACCTGTGGAAACAAAGAAGCCCAAAAACAAGCATTACTTCACGCCAGACACCTCTGATCCTTCGCCAAAGAATACAAGGTGGACCGATAAAAATTAAACAGAATACTTTTCCTAATAGGAATTATTTTATACAAAAGGAACTACTATATTATCCTAACAATTTTCTCTTAATATTTTTTTTTTTTACGCGTGTAATCATTTTCAAAATTTTTCTTTTACCTTTTTTCTTTTATCCACAGTTCCAAAGATATTTAAGTCAATAATCTGAAATAAACTTTCATTCTCCCATACCTTTTATAACTTCATCCACACGCTCACATTCGACCACGAATTAACTCACTCTACGTTCGATCCTATCGCCCATTTTCGTTCCAATAAAAATTATCATTCGCTTCAAACGCTTCGTTCTCACCTTACTCTTTCCTGACACTTCTCTCTGCCCAAACACCCTTTTCTCGCGCCCCGCATTAACCCATTCGCTGCCAAGCCTAAATTATACGAAGTCATTCCCATTTATATTTTGAGTGTTATTGTTTACCAAAGCTCTGTTATTTCCTGGCAAGAGCACATATATTATCATACATAATCATTTAGTATACTCGTCCTTGGCAGCGAATGGGTTAATGTATTTCGCTCGGACAAACGATTTAAAAGTAAGCAAAACCCAAGTGAACAAAGCGACCGAAGCTGCGCGATATTTTATGGCGCGCGCCAACAACAGAACAATCGAGCTGTTGTTCGACTAAGTATAAGTAAATACAATAAGTTTGCAAAGTGGCGAGAGAAGATTATACAGCGGCCGGAACGCTAAGACCATGGAATATGGACTTACACCGGTTGGCATCTGGGCACCCCAATTAAACCCACTTAATCCCCGGAACACCGACCATAGATAATCTCTACCGACCTATTTGGATCCACTTCGGTGTACTCGGGCTGGCCAAGTACCGGGGACGCTGTTTTTCCAAACGATTCTGGCTTCTCCAGATAGATCGGAGATCTAGAAGCATCTCGGCCCACCGAAGGAGATCCTCTTTCATCTTCTCGATCGGTCGAGAAATCGACGACATCCTCCTCGTCCTCGCGAACAGATTTCTCGTCGTTGATCCCCGAAGTGTCCTGGAAATCCCTTTCTTTCATCCCGTATCTGTCTCGTCTCGATATTCCAGAGTGGGCTCGTACCCGGTTAAATTTGAACGACCCGTCTCGAAGAACCGTTCGACTCGATGAAATCGAACGTACAGGCAAGAAAACTGAATAAATATAACGAGAGAAATCGAGATACGGCAGTTAAACGAGATACTTGGAGCCTCTACAAACCGGAATTTTGTTCGCTCGTCGGAAAAAAATATTAGGAAATTTATCACAGTTTTCTCGCTTTCGATATTTTATTAACCGATAATTTCGATAAATTCACTGTCTGGTATTAGTACAGTGGTATAATAGTACCGTGATGAGTAAATAACGTAAAATAAAAAAATATAAATGCGGAAGCGTGTAACTTTTAAGTCTCGCGATGCTACAGAGGATTAAACTAAATTATCGAATAAAAATAATTTCAATTTCTATAATTATAGCTTTGTGAAAATAGCACAAATAGATTGACAGTGTTCTCCCAATAAAAATGAGTCCAAACACGACGTGAATCGGAGCAGTCTTAAAAATGACCAATTTAAAAACAATTCTTCAAAATTACTTTAAAAAAATCCTCCAAACTATAGGATTCTTAAAACTCATCCGATGTGCGTCGTGTTTGGACTCATTTTCACCAGGAGAACCTCGCCAATCTATCTACACTGTTTTCGTAAAGATTAATTAATTAATTCTCTTAAGATTAATTAATTCTCTTTATCTCTCCAACTCGAGGATCAATTCTTGAAACTAGAACGCTGTCCTGCGAGAATTTTAGTGCTTAGACGTATTGAATTCAAATTTAACCGGGTATTAAGATATTTCCACGAACATAAGGATCGATCGGTGATATACCTCGAAGGATCGGCGTTGGTGATTCAATTCGCAGCTACCAATGTCACCCAGCTCCCAATCCTCCGATTTACTCGGATCGTACTTCACGAACTCGTCCCTAACCACCCTGTTCGTCCCACAGTCCAACTTCTCCAGGACCTGGTACGGCGACAGGTTATCGGACCTCGGAATGTAGTCCTCTAGACACACGCTCGTTTTCTGGGGATCAGAATAAATTCGCGCGTTATCCGATTGAATTATACTCGGCGCGTTTCTTGTCGCGGATTAACCCTTTCGTCGCGGATGCTTGGTGTAAATTAATCCTGCTGCGATTCTCAAGTTAAGTCTTGATCCAATCGTAAAAAGAATAAAAAAAGGAAAAAAAAAGGAAGAAAAGAGAAAAACGTTATACGTTTACGTTATACGTAAAAAACATAGCCATATAAGGAGGATCAAATTGTACTTCCGATGGACCACTCGATAGCTTACCCAAAGAAATCATTTTAACTCTAATTTCATCCCTCTGTCTCAACCGTAAGGGTAGTATCAAAGAAACTTTGGATTATTAAAAAATTTTCCATATTCAGTAGCATATAAAAATTCCGAAAAAAATCTGGCACATTCTAGATACTGTTGCATATATCTCTAAATTTTTTTAGATTTTTCCATCCCGAACTTTTGTCGTTAACCCTCTGCAGCCCGAATTTTATCTGCTTATTGGAGAAAAAGTTACGATTTGTTTTAAAAAAAAGGAAGAAAAGAGAAAAACGTTATACGTTTACGTTATACGTAAAAAACATAGCCATATAAGGAGGATCAAATTGTACTTCCGATGGACCACTCGATAGCTTACCCAAAGAAATCATTTTAACTCTAATTTCATCCCTCTGTCTCAACCGTAAGGGTAGTATCAAAGAAACTTTGGATTATTAAAAAATTTTCCATATTCAGTAGCATATAAAAATTCCGAAAAAAATCTGGCACATTCTAGATACTGTTGCATATATCTCTAAATTTTTTTAGATTTTTCCATCCCGAACTTTTGTCGTTAACCCTCTACAGCCCGAATTTTATCTGCTTATTGGAGAAAAAGTTACGATTTGTTTTTCACTTTCATTTGAAAATGTTTTAACTAATAATTACCGTAGATGTACCGCGGTGTGGCTACAGTAATACAGTAATCAAATTTAATAGCGCATAACCGAACAAACTTAATTTTTTCAAATATAGATACATCAGTTTTTAAGTCACGCGGTCCCATAGAGGGTTAAAAGTAAAAATGTTAGAATCAGCGATTGACACTCCGGGTACGTTCCCCTGTAAGTGGCAGTCAATCGATTTGCCGAAATTCGGCCAAAACAAACCGACCAAAAGAATCCAGATAGAAGCTAGCATTCCTTCTCTCTCGAATGCAAACCTGAGCAAGACAACCGACGCCCCTAGATTCCCTCGGAAGTTGCGTACCTCGGAAAACGGCGAGAGGAAGGATTCAGCCGGAAGGGATCCGGTGCTGCTCCTGACGGGTCTCCTGGACTTCCTCGTTTTCTCCTCCTGGTGTTCGTGGTCGTCTGTTCCCTTCGGCCGATGCCTGGCCACGTCCAACTCGTCGTAATTCGGCAGACTGACTGTACTGTAGTTCTTGGTCCTCGCGTTGCCGCTCGATTTCTCCGCGTCCCTCGAGGAATCCTTGATTTGCTTCTCGGCGTCCCTCGGTCTCCTCTTTTCCTCGCGATTAGGAGTCGACGAGTCCTTGCTTGTCCGGTTCCTCGCGAATCTCTCGTACTCCTCGTTCTCGTGAGCCCTACGCTGATGCTGGCTGCTCTCGAAAACCCTCTTTCCGGAGACCACGTCGCTCGATATTACCCTTCCGGTTCCGTTAACCTGCGCCCCCGGAAATCGGTCTATTCGTTAGGGTAGGAAGGAAGTTGTAATATCGGTAGAAGCTAGCTGTTGTGGTTCCGTAATTTTTTTTTTTCTTTTTTCGGGGGGCTAACGAGATTTTTCTTCTCTATTTAGACAATTATTTTTCACTCTTTGTAACTTGAATTTTGCGTACTTGTGTTAAAAAAGAAATAAAAAATTGTAGCGTAGTTATTAGGTCGTTCGTAGTTTCTTTTTATTATTTTGACGTAGCGGTTTGGTGTGATAGTGTTTATATTAATATGCAGCGGTATTTGTTAGACGAGAGATGGAGAAAGTTAATAGAGCAAAATGTTATAATTTTATAGTGTAATAATGTATTGTAGAAGATGAAACATTGTGCGTTACTTATTAATGAGACGAAAGAAACTTTTGGGACAAGCTAATACACCAAACTGTGTATGAATAAAATGTAACAAATTAAATGAAGGAAACACTTGGGATATGTAATTTCCGAGTGTTAGACAATTCTTTCCTCTACTTCGTTTAACACGATAAAAAATCGGTATTTGCTTTTAAAGGAAGCAAATATAGAAACGGTTCGCAAAAATTAATACTTAAAATTATCGCGTACTGTCTATCCATCTAAATCGCGAGATACTCAAACAGAAGTATTAATAATTAATGTTTCTAAATATCAAGCTAAAAATTCCAGAAACTTGCAACGTACCTAAGTACAAACCAAACAAATAAAGAAAAAAATATAATTACCAAGATCTCGAAAAAGAGAGAAGAAAAATAGAAGCAATGAAATGAAATCATCCCCAAATTTTACTTTAACAAAACCACAATCCCCCGTTCCACCTTTGCACGAGTAACGAACGACTGCTTCGATTCGACACGATCCGTAAATATTTTTTAATGTCGCGCCGATATTTGTTTCACAGATTCCCTTTTGTTTGCCGAACCGCGGCCTGTTTTACGCGAGGGTAAATATTCTCGTGAATATCGAGTCGCTGGGAATTTACAATGGAGATTTTCGCCAGCCACCACTCGCCTTGTGTTCGTAAATCTCCTTCGTTTTTCTTCCATCTCGTCCCCCATCGTCGCTCGTGCGATGTTTGTCCGGTTTGGCCTCCTCTTCCGCGTCCTGCTCGTCCCCGCTGCTCTTCGGCGTCCTCACCGACGAGTATAACGGTTCATCGCCACCCTCGGCCCGTTTCGGACCGCTCGGCGGGTTCTCCGTGCTGATCTCGTCCGGTTTCGGCGGCAAGGGCCTGCCCTTGTTCCGTTTCCGACGCCTCGGAGGTGGAATCGGCGTGGCGTCCTTCAGATTCGAACCTAATGAGATTTTTCGAAGGGATGAAAATGTATTTGGGATGATAATTATCTTTGTTCGACGCTAAAACTATCGAAGAGGTCAAAGTGACCGTCTTTCTAATTTCTCGTAGAAATTTTGTAAATTTGCGATGATGCAATTTGGAGGATTTTTCACGATTTTTTGTAAATAATGTGGATAAAGATTTGTTTTTCTTAGGTTACGTATTTTTTGGAACAAATATTCTTTTTATTTCTTGGGGTACAAGTAGGTTTACCGATTTTGTGTAAAAAGTATAAAGATTTGTTTCTTTTTCACGTAAATTTTTTTTTTCGCGAGTTAACTCTTTGGGGCACGCTGGGATTAACCCTTTCGGTACGAGCGCCGGATCTGATGACCTGGTGTTACTTGTATAATTAATAGAATTTTATACAAATATCTTTTAATATTAAAACTATAAACTTGTTAGAAGAAACATTGTTTTATTAAACATAGTTCTTATTTAACGCCTAGAAAAATCGTCGTACAAAAGAGGGCTGAAGCTATGTGTACATTTTCGGAGCGGCGCCTCGTACAGCGGGAGCGCTCGTACCGCAAGGGTTAAGAATGTCCCATCTTTTTGATGCACCGTAATGCATGGTGGGACATTCTTAGTCCCACCTCGACTTAAGGAAAAAAAAGTGCTTTAATGAGTACCATTCATGAACCCATGTGACACGATAGGACTATTTGACTCCCACCCTATAACAACAAATTCAATTAAATTATTTTCTTATGTTTTTACATTACACGATTCCTCATTAATAAAAATATACCAATTTCGTTTCATTTGAAACGCAATAAAATTTCTACGCAACACGGACCTGTTCTATTATCTGAAGTCCTGTGCCGCAAAGAGTTAAAATACCAAAAAATAATAAAAACACGAAAGAGTTAGAAACAGGTAACAAAACTGTATTAAAAATATTTTGACAAACGCGTCAAGCAGTGAAATAAACACGAGCTACGGCAACAAAGTCGGAAGCTTCCAACGCGTCGGCCAAACGCACAGTTTGCCAGCCTATTTTTTCCACTTAGAAGCCAGAGAACAGGGGTTGTAAAGAGAAGAGCTTGTTATTTACAAAACGCAGACCGATGCAACGAGGCGTGTGTACAGGCTCGCGATACACGCGGCGCTGTCCTTATCAGTCGGCATGTCGGAACGAGCATGTTCTCGTTAAGGATACAGCTTGCAATACGAGCTGACGATAAATTGCGAGCTTACAGCTGGACGTTGGGGTGGTGGCCGGATAGAGGCTCGTGTCGACGGTTAAATTCGTGAGCACCGAGCTCGGCCTCGGTGTGCTCGGCACTTCGAGGTTCACGTCGACCCAGTCGCTCGGATGAAAAGGCCTGTCCACGGAATCTATGCTTCTGCCCCTTGTGAGCACCTCCCTTGGCGGCGAACCAGCGTAGCCTATTTCGGAGCTGCAAATAAATTATTATTTATTATTGTCGGAATATTGTTCACGCTTTACCAACCGGGAGCCTATTGAGNTATAGAAACAAAAATAGAAAATTATAGAAAGAGAAATAAAAAATTATAGAAAGGAAAAAAAAACAATTATAGAAAGANTGTGATGTTTTTACGATAAGATCAGATAGACATGCGTTGCAAAAATACGAAAGGTGCGTTGCAAAAATACAAAAGGTGCGATGCAAAAATACAAAAGGTGCGATGCAAAAATACAAAAGGTGCGTTGCAAAAATACAAAAGGTGCGTTGCAAGCATGAATTCCTATGAATTCGGTAAGACTTTGGCGGCAAAGATGTGTTAATCGGCTTTTTGCAGCCAACGCTCATCAACCGGGAGCTTATTAATCGGCTTATTGCAGCCAACATTTATCTATCGTTTGCTGTTTAATACTAACATTACGAAAATTAAAAATTTTATTAAATTTAGTTACCCTGCGATAAGAGTAACGATATACCATTCATTAATTGCGAGGTACGGTTAAATGTTTTTATTAATAAATTAGTATTCATCTAGAAATTTAATTAATTTATTTAACACGGAAACATCAACGCCCCGAAGCTTCTCTAATTTTCTTCTTTCACTACTTATTATAGTAAAATAGAAGATAATTTCCATCAAATATATGTTAATCGTTTTCCAATCTCTAAAACCAATTCGATTTCCCAAATAAATCCATTCGTTTTTCAAATTTCTGAATTTCTCGTTACCGCTATTAAATACCGTTAAACGCGAAACACGAGACAATTTCTCTCCGTGTTTCCAGTATATTATCCCCGGTACGGTTTTACAGGCAAAAGGGCGCCCTCACTTCCTGCTTGATTCAGGTGCAATTTCTGTATTTCGAAAATTTCGGACTGACCCAAGCGAAATTATTTGGCATCGCTACAATGCGGCTCTATTATACGGTTACTCGCAAATGCATGCCGTGTTTCTTCGTGTCCCCCGAGCCATAACTCTTCGGGGACGCGAGACGTCGCTGGAATTTCTCCCGTGCACAGTCCATCTCGTCCTTTTATACGAAAGTTCCGTTTAACTTCTTCTTGCAGAGAAAGAGAGTTCCGAGGCCGTGACGCACGCGAACGATTCGAGAATATCGACGAAAATCGTGGAATTCCATCGATTAACGTTTTTGCCCCACTCGCCGACCCCGCCTCCTGTTCGAGTTCCTCTCCATTTGGACGATTGAACCGAAATAAAAACCAAATTTTCTGTATTCCTATGTTTTGTGTGTTTCATCTTGTTTGGCTGATTTATCTTTATGTCGCGGTTATTGTTTTCTTATTTTTCTTTCGATGATAGTTCTGAAATATCGCCACGGCGGTTTCGCGATGTTTGTAAAATTTAATACGGGGCAAGCTGAGAGATTAACAGATTTATTTTAGGATAGGATTATTATTATGCTAAATCTCTTTTGGTAATAATTCAAAAGTATCGTTATGGCGATGTTACAAAATTTATAACATTTTTATTAACAAGTTTATTTTAGGATAAGAATTATTATTCTAATATTTAGAAATCTTAGGTTTTTTTTTTAAATTCGTGTAGGGTTCAATTTTCTTTTATTTCTGGAAATTTTATCAATTTACATTTAAATCTCTTTCCATGATAATCCAAAAATATTACCATGGACAATTTCACAAGATTTATAAAATTAAATACAGAGGAAATTAAGAGATTAACAAATTTATTTTAGGATAAGAATATTATTATTCTAATATTTAGAAATTTTATATTTTTTTTTAAACGCGTGTAAGGTTCAATTTTCTTTTATTTCTCGAAATTTTATTAATTTTCATTTAAATCTCTTTCCATAATAATCCAAAAATATTACCATGGTAGTTTCACAAAAATTATAAAATCGAATACAAGGGAAGTTGAGAGATTAAAAAATTTATTTTAGGATAAGAATATTATTATTCTAATATTTAGATATCTTGAATTTTGTTTTAAATTTGATTAATCCTCTTCCAAATCTCTCTCGATAATAATTCAANCACTTCCTGCTTGATTCAGGTGCAATTTCTGTATTTCGAAAATTTCGGACTGACCCAAGCGAAATTATTTGGCATCGCTACAATGCGGCTCTATTATACGGTTACTCGCAAATGCATGCCGTGTTTCTTCGTGTCCCCCGAGCCATAACTCTTCGGGGACGCGAGACGTCGCTGGAATTTCTCCCGTGCACAGTCCATCTCGTCCTTTTATACGAAAGTTCCGTTTAACTTCTTCTTGCAGAGAAAGAGAGTTCCGAGGCCGTGACGCACGCGAACGATTCGAGAATATCGACGAAAATCGTGGAATTCCATCGATTAACGTTTTTGCCCCACTCGCCGACCCCGCCTCCTGTTCGAGTTCCTCTCCATTTGGACGATTGAACCGAAATAAAAACCAAATTTTCTGTATTCCTATGTTTTGTGTGTTTCATCTTGTTTGGCTGATTTATCTTTATGTCGCGGTTATTGTTTTCTTATTTTTCTTTCGATGATAGTTCTGAAATATCGCCACGCCGGTTTCGCGATGTTTGTAAAATTTAATACGGGGCAAGCTGAGAGATTAACAGATTTATTTTAGGATAGGATTATTATTATGCTAAATCTCTTTTGGTAATAATTCAAAAGTATCGTTATGGCGATGTTACAAAATTTATAACATTTTTATTAACAAGTTTATTTTAGGATAAGAATTATTATTCTAATATTTAGAAATCTTAGGTTTTTTTTTTTAATTCGTGTAGGGTTCAATTTTCTTTTATTTCTGGAAATTTTATCAATTTACATTTAAATCTCTTTCCATGATAATCCAAAAATATTACCATGGACAATTTCACAAGATTTATAAAATTAAATACAGAGGAAATTAAGAGATTAACAAATTTATTTTAGGATAAGAATATTATTATTCTAATATTTAGAAATTTTATATTTTTTTTTAAACGCGTGTAAGGTTCAATTTTCTTTTATTTCTGGAAATTTGATTAATTTGCATTTAAATCTCTTTCCATGATAATTGGAAAATATTACTATGGCAGTTTCACAAAATTTATAAAATTAAATACAGAGGAAGTTGAGAGATAAACAAATTTATTATAGGATAAGAATATCATTATTCTAATATTTAGATATCTTGAATTTTGTTTTAAATTTGATTAATCCTCTTCCAAATCTCTCTCGATAATAATTCAAAAGTATTACTATTGCTATTTTACGGAATTTAAAAATTCAATGCACGGGAAATCAAGAGATTAACAACTTGTGTGTTCACACGTCGTACGTATCACCCTTCACAAAAGTCAAACGCATTATTTCGCGAGCAACCGGACATCGATATCGGATTTTCCATTGGCTGGCTGTTTTCCGGCATTATTAATGCACTTCACGGGACAATCGTAAAACCATTAAAACGTGCACCGTTATCGGAACATTCAATACGCACGTACTCTGTTTCATTTCGATGTGAGACCAGACCAGCCGCCTATCTTGCGAGCATTTTTCAAACTGTGCATCATTTTCACGCCCATCTCGCATGCTCGGTTCCGTGGAACTGAAAAATATCGCAGCCATAATGGCTTGGAACGAAAAAAAAAAAAAAAAAGAAAAAAGGAAAGGAAAAAAGTGACATTTAAAAAAGCAGCTAAACTCGCGATAAAAGCTAACGATTTTAAAATAATGCTTTTTTAACAACCCTTACTTAGCATTCTTACAAATTTTTAACAATTTTCACTCCCATGAAAATTACAGTAAAGACAAAAATTATTTTATGAAATTTCTTTTAAATCGACACGAAACCTCTCTGTAAAACTATAATTAAAAATTTTGAGATTCTTCTATAACAATTATAAAGAAATTAATCTCTTTTAATTTCCGTATATTTCCTTATTCTCAAAATTCCGGTTATATTTATCAACAAAAAGTATTAAGAAAAATTAATTTTTAACGTACGATTAATTTAAATAAAAGCTTCCTTATATTTCGTTTCTAAATTAACAAACTTCTCACTAAAATTAACCCCCTATAGACCGAATTTTAAGAAAAATTAATTTTTAACGTACGATTGATTTAAATAAAAGCTTCCTTATATTTCGTTTCTAAATTAACAAACTTCTTACTAAAATTTACCCTCTATAGGCCGAATTTTGTCCGCTTATTGGAGAAAAAATTACGATCGATTACGATTGATTTGTTTTTCACTTTGATTTGAAAATATTTAAATTAATAATTACCGTAGATGGATCGTGGTGTCGCTACAGTAATACAATCAAATTTAATAGTGCAATAATAACTGAAAAAAATTAATTTTTCAAAATATAGATACATCAGTTTGTAACTTTTAAGTCACACGGCCCCATAGAATGGTTAAACACGATTAAGTCGGAAAAGACTTGAAAATGGGGTAGATTTCATTAGAAGTTCTCAGTGGCGCGATTACACAGTTTAGAGACCGATTCTTGCACCTGGTATGCATATCAGATTCAGTTCTGTAACAGTGTCGAGATACTTTGACAGTTCTGGTCCCGATACGGTGAATTCGACGAGGACAATGGGAATGATGCATCGCTGATCCGTGTACGCCGGTGCATAAATTAGGTCGCGGCGCGGATCGCATGAACCCGGCTTAACAGAGTGCATAAATAAAGTATACGTGTCACTGGCTGTTGTGCGCTTGCCGATCGACGAGAATAAATCGTGCACGTTAAGTTGGATGAAAATCGACGTTCGAATTATTTCGAGAAAATATCGCCCAACGTATTTATCGGTTTGTTAGTTTTTATCTCGTTTCTTTTTCTCCTTCTGTAACAATTTACGGCTCTGTTGAAATATTTTTCAAACAAAAATCGAAAAGATAATTATATTCCGATTTTTCGCCTTTACTTCAAACGTTGCTAATTAATCGTTGAATAAATATCAGCAATTAATTACACGTTTTAATTAATTAATAATTAATTATAAATGTAATTTGTAAACGTGCCTGTCGTTCCTAGTAATTATCGAAAGTGTCGTAATAATCCTTAATAATAAATAACTAGAATAAATTATTCGATCCAATTATTATTTGTGCGTATAGAGAAACAATTATTTATTTAATTAAAATGAAAAATAGGTTCGAGTAGACCGACAGGAACCGGACGGAAATAAGAATTCTATCTATAGAGAGAATCTATGAAAAAGAAAAATTTATTAAAAGTTATTAACCGTTGAGGGACAAAGCAAGCTTTCTTCCTTCTTTCCACGAGTTCGATTTTAGGTAGCGTCACATATGTGCTTTTATAACAAAGAGTTATACGTTCATTTAAAAAGAAAAATATAAAAATATATACTCCCTTCGTCCGGAAATATGGTATACGTTTAAAAAAAAATCGTGGATTATCGTGAATATAGAAAACAAATGACAACATTCGTTATATTATTATAGTATATTTTAAAAGTAATATAACCTAATATAATTGACACGTGTCGTGTTCTTCTTGGTTTAAAACTTAACGATCAAAGATCAGTTTTTTTTACGATAAATAAAATTGGTACCGCTGCAAAATCAATATGGAAAATTCCGAAGAAGAATTGATAAACTTAAAAAGAAGAGATTCCAAATATAAACAATTGACCACGGAACAACGTCACGGTATCTTAGAAAAATGATTACAGCGCGTGAAAGAGAAGAAGTTAAAACACGGTGACTGGCTGGAAAATATTTATTTTTCTAAATTTATTTTTTTAATTAAATTTAGGGAGTATCGTTACAGAATTATTCTTTTTTAATTATAGTTTTTCTAAAAAAGTTAATATAATATACTTGTCGCGTTAATTCTTAGTTTTATTGTATCTTTTTTCCAAATGTACACTATATTTCCGGACAACAAAAATCGCGAAAATGAAATGTACACCATATTTCCGGACGGAGGGAGTATAAAATAAAACGAAAATATTACGACACTAAGATAGCTCGCAGTTCGTGGATCCTTAGCTTTTTCCATTCTCCCAAAAATCCTCTTATTTACCTAATTAGAAGAGTGTTTGTTCAAAGAGACATTCCTTAATTATGTATTTCTGATTGAAACGTTAACTTCATAAATTTTGACTCTCACAAATTTCCACCGTCAAAAGAGCATTCCAACGACATCCAATCGGCCCAACTGTCGAATACCGTAATTTGAAAGTACAGATCGTAGAGCGTGCATCGCTCGAAAGTCGGTTTAGTAGTCTCGATTTAACTGCATCGAGTGTTAAGCGTTTAATAATCGATTTATCATCGAGCCTCGATTCACATCCACGAGCGTCGAGATCGGTTTCCGAGCAATTAAATACAATCTTCGCTTTCGGGTAACAAACGGGAAATTGCGAGGCGAACGAGGGAAATCTGTGTTTCTAAAAGCTTCTACCCTTGCGCTCTCGTGTTTCACCCCTTCGTCTCGCGTTTCTCGAGATGACGCTTAATTGATGCTTTACGAAGAAACTTTTCGCTGAAACGCGTATTGATGTTAAACACAGATTATTTTATTCCGAGCGTAGTTTGTTTATCGTGGCGTCGATCACAGAAATTTTTAATTCCACCGAACTGTTTGACAACAAACGTGTCCTCGAATGGCGTTAATGAATTTTTATATTTACTTCTGTACAGAATTAATTAGCAACAACGGTGTATTCGCATTAATTACCATTATTACCATTCGTAAAATTACCATCTCAAATATTTGGAATTATGTAAAAAAGTAGAGCAACGTACGAAAATAATTCTTCCATAAACCGTCTTGTATAACAAATATTTTTCATTCCACAAATTTTTTTCTCCCAACTCCATAACTCAGTTTATTCAGGACACTAAATTTATTGCTCCATTCTGGTATAAGAAACAAAAAAAAAAAAAAGAGAAAAAGAGGTCAAGAAGAAAAAATTATAAGGGTTAATAAGCGCCAAGGGTGCAATTAACCCTCCCGAGGCTTTCGTAAAAATCGACTGCCATAAACTACACACAAATTACTATCCGCGAAAATAAAATTACTATAAAATAAAATAAAAATCTCCCGTTAACAATTTTTTTTTTCTCTCTACGAGATTATAAAAGTTGTAGGAAAATTTTAGCGAATATTAAGAAACGAGGACGCGATCGGGTCGAAAAAGAGCCGTGGGCCACGCGGAGAGGGTTAATTTAACTCGAAATCGCGGCGATTTGTCCCAGAAACCCAGTTTCGAGATGAAAGTCGCACAGGTGTTCGTTTCAAAGAACCAGGGACTCGTGACACGTTTATCTGTCCGCTGGAAAACCTTACGCGCCGTTGAAAATCTAAAAAGACAAAAGTCCTTTCTTTCCGTGTGACGGGAACGGTGCGAATGGATCGTGCTCTGGTTGTGCGGCGTCGATCGAACAGGAGCCGACGAAAAAGGAAAAAGAAAGAAAAAAGAAAGAAAGAAAAAAGAAAAAGAAAGAAAAAAAAAGGGGGAAACGGAGTAAAATAGGAAGGCGCGGTGAAAGTCGAACGCGAAACGGGCGGAAAATGTAACTCGGTGCAGGACGAAATTAGAAAATAGAGGTTTCGAGTCGGGAGAGGGAAAATGACAGCGGTGAACTGAAAGGAAAGAAAGGGAGGAAGAGCGAGGGGTGCGCTTCGGAAGCGAGTGCAAATCGAACGTCGAAAAATGTGACGCGTGCAGCTGGATTTTTCGAATTTCCCGCCCAACTGCGATTCAATTCCGTTTCCATTCGATGCGACACGGTTGATTCTTAAAGCTTCGAAGAGAAACTTGGGATATTTCCTTTTTTATTATTATTACTTTGTATGATTTATAGTAAATCAGTGTTTGAGTGAACGTGTCAATTAATTCGTTTATTTGTCGCTGACGTAACTATGAAAGAGAAATTTTTTCTAAAATATAAAATAGAACGATTTCATTTGCTCCTACTTGTAATTGAATAATAAAAAAAAATATTTGTCGATATTGGGAGAACAGCAATGCTTATTGTACTTAATATTTATTTAAAATTCCGGTTTCTTTTTTATTTTCCAGCGTTAAGTTTGAAAACAATAATTCCGATTTTATCTTTAACCGTTCGTTTTTCGTTAACCGTTTAGCTTCATCAAAATTATGGAAGAAAAATTGTAATTCGTTCGAAACAGAGAACCAATGTTTCTTCAATCTCCACGTTTCGGATTACCCTTTCCATTTTAAGGAATATAAAAAAAAAGAAAGAAAGAAAGGAAGGAAAAAAACAGCGGTGCAGGATGACGTTTCGGCGAAGGTCGACGAAAACGAGAAAGGTGGAAAGTTCAGCGAAAATAGCCCGATGCTCGTAACGTCTGCGTATAAACATGTTACAGTACACCTGTGCTTACACGAGATGAGATTCGCCGCTCGGAATATAAAAGAACCGAGTGCGCATAAAGCCGAATCGTTAAGCAGCTGAACTCAAAAATCGAGCCGCACGCAATCGGGCGCCGATTTTGAAATCGCATTACCAATTTATAAATTTTACCTCGATCAAATTCTTCCAGAAAAAAACAAACAGTGTCTGTTATAAAATTCTCCGTAACCTTTTTTGTTTAATATCGTTTATTTTACATCATGTCAACCGCTAAATTGAATTATCAAGGACGGAGTGTGTAAAAAAAATATTTTCTGGAAAATTGAAGTTTATGGAGAAGTTTACTTTTTTTTTTATAAATTTCAGTCGTTTAAATTTCAGCTGTATCTTGTTTTTGTTAGTGTTTTTCGCGTACAGCAACCTCGTTCCACGTTTTATTTAAGAATCAAAAAATTACTTTTCTTCGTAGGTTTTATAAAAGGAAGACGATCACCCCGGATTCTAAATAATTCAAATTTCGTGCCACCACGGAACAACGATATTCCATTTTCCCCGTTTCGCGGTCGGTATCATCCGTGATCCTAAATTATTGGAAAATTGTGGAAAACAACGTGTTGCTTCCCGCAGCTCGCGAAAGAATACTCCGGCGCTTTTTTTCTCTCTCCCTTTTCTTTTTTACCAGGATTACAAAAAGTAATCCTGGATATTGCTAAGATAATAAAAAGACGCAATATTTAGCTTGCCTCGAGTAGAACGATACAGTTCTGGGCTCTCTCTTTACGAGTCGAATAAAATGAAATTTCACGTCCAGAAGAATTGAAGAAAAATTCTGCTAAACCTATAAACGGTATTCTATATTTTCAACCCTGTTTTGGATTCTTTTAGAAGCTCCAGAAATTTTTATTCAAAAGATACGCGATCGATATAAAATTTTTATTTCATCCTGTTCGTTCACGTTTCTCTTTCGAACAAATTAAGAATTTCTTGAAGTAGGATAATGGAATTTAAAGGTGGAATTTAAAGGTGGAATTTAAGATAGCGTGTAATCACCGCTGGTTTCGACCCTATCGTCGAGATCTGTACTATTCGGAGCAGGAACTCGTCCAAATCGAGGCGGAACGATCGCCTTATTTTTGGACACCTGCGCGACGCCCGTTCCAGTGACCTTAAAAAGGAATCGCGATGGAACGCGGCGTGGGTGGAAAAACCAGCCTAAACGCGGCCCACGCCACGTCCTCGCGCGGATTCTGTGTCGCCAGGCCTAAAAGCCGTCCCTATATATGGGAACAAATGCTGTCACGCGATCGAGATCTTAATTCACGATAGCAAATCCTGCCTCTTGCCTTTCATAGACACGTGAGTCTTTAACGCTTTGCATACGGGCACCGTTTTCCACCTTTTTCAACGCGTAATGGACAACTCTCTGAAAATTCACGATCGCAATAAGAATAATGTAACTTATCATCAATTTGTTTCACTTTTATCGGTATCGAAGTCGCGCGAATGGATTTTTAGAACGGGGAGAATTACAGGAAATATAGTAAAATAATCATCTTACTGTTGTAGCTTTGATTCGCGAAATAAAATAAAATAAAATAAAAAATGCGAAATGTTATAGCGATGCTGAGTGTCTGGTATCGATACCATCGAGCAATCGGTTAAATCGCTGCTTCGTGCACCGTTTTCCACCTTTTTCAACGCGTAATGGACAACTGTTTAAAAATTCACGATCGCAATAAGAATAATGTAACTTATCATCAATTTGTTTCACTTTTATCGGTATCGAAGTCGCGCGAATAGATTTTTTAAATGGGTAGAATTACAGGAAATACAGTGAAATAATCATGTTACTGTTGTAGCTTTGATTCGCGAAATAAAATAAAATAAAATAAAAAATGCGAAATGTTATAGCGATGCTGAGTGTCTGGTATCGGTACCAATCGGTTAAAATGCAACTTGGTGCGTTAGAGGTGCGAAAGAAGAGTGTTTTGACCGAGTGATCGAGATTATCGTGTGACCGAATATTTTCTGAGAGTGGTTGGGCAGAATGAAAGAGATTGAGAAATGGAGAGAGAGAGAATGAATATATTGGTGGAGAAAATTCGCGTACGAGTTAGTCGAATATTGAGAGTCGAAAGAGAAAGAGCGAAGAGCGAGATTAAGAGTTTAGAGCGATCAAGTTTAGAGTATTATTGCTGCATCGTTTCAGATTATATTTAAATATACCTATTTATTTTAAATATATCTAGAAATTCGTTGAAAAACGCAGAGGTTCGTTGTATTTCTGAAAAAGGAAAAAAATTCTTCAAAGAGCACAATTGTAAATAGAATTTATATGAGAAATTTCAAACCAGTCATTTTGACCACTTCGGCAGTTCTAGTGTTAAAGTCACAGAACAGGTACTTCACTGCTGTCCATCACGTAACTGAGATTACAGTTCCCTGCTTTCAACGTTTGTTCTTTTTCCAGCTGTGATTGGAGTCCCGTTCGCGAAGTTAGCTTGGAATTTAAATCGACTATTCCTTTTTTTTTTCCCTTTTATCTTTCGATGTATCGCGTGTTCTTAATAGATCCCGGACTCGATGTGCCTCGCGTAAGCTCGGGTTAATTTCAGAGGAAAATATTAAGGTTAAATATTGACCAGCTCCGATATTGGTAAACTACTTCCGACTCGTGAAATATTTTCATTGTACACGGATGGCTTTTGCGAGGGAAAAGCGAAGAATACGTCGAAGGAGAGTGGAATCGAGATAGGAAGAGGAAAATGTGAGACGGAGGAGGCAAAAGGACAGATGAAAATTAGAAATGTGTAAAAACGGAGAAAAATAAATATGGTATGTAAAACGCAAAAGAAAAATAAAAAATTATAGAAAGAAAAAAAAAACAATTATAGAAAGAAAAATAGAAAATTATAGAAAGAAAAATAGAAAATTATAGAAAGAAAAATAGAAAATTATAGAAAGAGAAATAAAAAATTATAGAAAGGAAAAAAAAACAATTATAGAAAGAAAAATAAAATATTATAGAAAGAAAAGTAAATAATTATAGAAAGAAAAAAAAATATATGGATTGATAAAGAGATAGTAAAAAGTAGAAATGTTAGAAATAAAGTAAAGAGGAGTAAGAAAATTGAAAAGAAAATGGAATGGGATAAAGAGAAAGGATAAAAGTTCACGTGGCGTACGCTGAAAAGCCTCGTTTGCGATTTACATACACCTAAAACGTTAACGATCTGCGCATCGAGCTCTTTCCGTCACGAGAGGACACTCCGTGTTAACGAAGAAACATTTCAGTGGCCTTTCCCGCGAGCCACGAAATTAGTTACGCTCGCGAATTATCGTGCCGGTTGATCGATAAGACCTGCAACGTTTCTAATTACCCGAGACGCGTGTTTTGCCCCCGAGCGAGCGTAATTTCTCTGCGTTGCACCGCGAGTGCAACGGTAATTTAAGATGTAACGGGGAACGCGGCTAATTGGTCAATATTTGATGTTTCCCCAGGAAATTGGAACAACGGAGGCTAATTCGAATGAAGCGTTAAGAGGGAGAGCGTAAACCAGTTCTGAAAAATATTTACGGTGTATCTAGCTTTTCTTTTAATTATTTTTCTCGTTTGGAGGATTCCATGAAACACTTTTAAAACTAATTTTTATGGAAACAAAAAGTGTTTCTTAATCGTGAAAGTAAAACATATCTATTTCCTATATTATTCCAGAAATATATATACATATATATATTTTGTATTTTAAATCAGAGTTAAATTTTTCATTGTGAAAATTAAAAATATTGACCTAATATTTCTCAGATTATTCTTTAAAAAAGAAATCTTGAAGATTAAAATATCGTCGCGCTTTAATTACCATTTTTGTCGCAGAATCAAAGCAAAGAAAAAAAAAAAAAAAAAAAAAAATTGGAAACGTAACCCGTTCAAAGTCATTTAGTAAAACTCGAACCAAGACGAGAATAAAAGTGTGCAATTAATGGACAACGAGTCCAGCTATTCGGGACTCTTATTATCTCTACCCCTACGTCGTCCACGGCGTTATTAACAGCCGGCACAATTCCAGTCCAAGGTACGGGCAACGTTCCAACAGGCTGGCTCTTAAAAACGACACTTAAATCCTGTTACGCGCCACTGATAAAGCTCCAGAACAAGCCACCGGTCCGCTTAATTGCATACGCATCCGCGATACTATTTAAACTGACTGCCTACCTCGTCACCCTTTGCGTTGCACCGCCCAGAACCGATCCCTCTTCTTTCAAACCAGGATAGATCTGAAAGGAAAAACATAAATCGTGTTAAAAAAAAAAGAAAATCTTAGGTGCTTTAACTCTTCCACTCCGAGATACGTACCTCGTACGGACCACGATTTTATGCATGGTAACGTGAACTATTTATCTAATGCATTTCATAATTTAATAATTGAAAATAAAACACATCACGTTGAATACTTCCATCGGGTTATTTCGTGGCGGATAGAAATCTAGATCATTCGTTCTGTGTTAAAATTGTACTGGATACTATACTACAAATCTCCTCTATTTTTTTAACACTGAAACTACCGAAGCGGTCGAATGATCGGCTTGTAGTTTCTCTTAACACTAGAACTACCAAAGTGGTAAAAATGACCCATTCGTAATTTTTTACAGCAATTTTATAAATCTACCGTGGCATCTCAGACACAATTTTCCGTGATTTTCTGTTAAAAATGTAGACAAAGCTTTGTTACCCTCCCATTGCGTATTTTTTTATACGCCTTTCATTATGATTTTTTCGGTAGAAATAAGCATGCTTTATTCGTGGGTAGTTCTAGTGTTAAAAATTCTATAAACTCGTAGCTATTCAGTTCGGGAAATTTTTCGTGATTTTCTGCGAAGAATGTAGCTAAAGATTTGTTCTTCTTACGTTACATTTTTCAGAGTACCTATAATTTTGATTTCTTTGGATATCGATAAGTCTGCTTTAATCGTCGGTAGATTAAGTGTTAAAATTAAATAAAATTATATAAAATTGCGATCATTCCAACATGGACGTACGGTATCCACCCTTAAGACTGCGCTAAAAAAAATTAATTTAAATATTATACAGCCTTAACGCTAAACCTACCGACGATTAAAGTAAACCTATTTATACCCAAAGAAATAAAAAAAAAATTCGATCTCTGTTAAAAATCCGTAAGATAATTTTCGCGCAAAAAGAATTCGTAATTGAAGATCGTTCTCCGAGTTATTTGCTATCCAAGTAACCAATTGACTAAACAAAAGCCACAGAAATGCCATCACGTTCACAATACGTTTCCAAGATGGCCGATCTAAGTTTTCTTACGTCGGACGTTCGATTGAGCGTTGCAGGAACACCGGAAGCCCGTGTAATTTTCTTCCGTGTCGTTGCGTCTGAAATATTCCCCGCTTGCATCAGCTACTCCAAGCTTTCCCATTTGCCGCGCGAAATTACACGAGCATCGGTTGTAGCCGATCTCGCCGCCATTGCGAAGAG
>SMSQ01003143.1:28436-42517 GCA_019453375.1 Ctenoplectra terminalis | reverse complement strand
CTTGTTGCAGTTGTGGTAATAGTATCTGATCTTACTCATTGACTGTATATGAGTATTTGTTGGTGATAGACTTTTATGTTTTTGAGTATTTTCTTTACACATCTAATGAAACATTTATTATGCTTCATTTTGTATCTTCTTCTCGATGTTTTATTCTTTTATAATTCTTTTTATAGCACCGTGGATTGGATTATGCAGGAAATATTATATAAAGTGTTAGCGTCAGTATTAGATAATGAAAAAAGTACAGATACAAATGAATTGTCGTGGAAAAATATTCATACCTTGCATAAGCTAATTGGGTCACTCTTTCGCAGCGAATAATATGCAACGTATCACTTAATTTCCAATTTTAAAAATAAAACGTTATAAATTAATTGCAATTTAAACATTAGCTAATCGAAGCGAAATTTTCTTAAAACTCCATACACCTTCTAACCTGACCATTTATTATTTAGCCCTCTTACAGCGTAATCTCTTCGAATATTTAGTAGCAATACAATAAATTAAATTAGCAATAATAACTCCTTGCATTAACCTCGATGCGGCTCGAGTAAAATTTCCATAGAATCACATGCAAATAGATGGAGTTTCATGATGGAAGAAAACACGAGAGGAAGAATTGAAAGGAAAGAAAGAAAAAAAAGAAAAGAAGAATGATTGCAACGGTGAATCCATCGAGTGTCTGCGTTCAATTCGTAGGATTAAATCGATTTTCTAAGGGAGTTTGTGCAAGATATACCGGTTCGATAATGTACGTTGACGGACTTCATAATTAGGAGAGAAGTCAATTATATGGAAATCCGGTGCTTCCCTTTGTCTAACGCATTCGAAATTCTTGCACGTTCTTCTTGCACAGGGAACATCGAGCATTCATCCTTTCGAAAACTACCGTCGTACTGGCTGGGAATTGCAAATCAAAGCAGCTTTACAATCACCATTTGAATTACGAACAGTGTACATTATGTATCACCTAATATTTGGGTTTGTGTACCGGTGTTAGTAATTGATTGTCCACGCTTTTGAAAGCAGCGTTATTTGCAGCAGTGTCGTTAATTTGGTGAATTTTGTTTAGTTACACGATTAAAATAATAGAGTGTGTTTGCACGCGGGAACGAGAAAGTAAACACTAGAGAATAGCAAATAAAATATGAGAATAAAAATCATTAATGCGAAAGCAGTAATTATAGTAACGACGAAACTTATCGAACGGTGACGTTGGCTAACGAAAGAAAAAATGTGAAAACTGTGGAAGACTTGGGTGAAATATAGTTAATGCGGGCTTATGAACGTAACTTCCTTTTTGCGACGACGAAGCTTTATGGGTGGAAACATCCCCCGAAGAAAAAGTAATTTCTCATACGATCGTGAATATTTCTAAAACTATAAAAGATATCAAAAAGAAGTTGAATATAAAGCTTTTATAATTCTCAGTCATCTACGATATTGTGATAAATAATTTTCAAAAAAGAAACTAGCTTTTTAAAGAAGTAAAATAATATATTTTTTTTGAGACTGTTTCCACGTTTAACTTCGCTCCATTATAATTAAAAGAAAAGAGAAAAGTTACGTTCTTGGGACCATTTGAACCATATTTTTTGGTTTCAAATATTTAAGATTTGTAGAGTTGCCAAATTTTTCTTGTAAATAATAAATTATAAAATCTGAGAAAGTTTGGTTGGAATGTATTAAAAAAAAAGTGATAATTAAATTTCAGATAGTCTCAGGTAATTTATGCTTTACTTAGCTATTGTTTGAACCGTATTTCATTTATAATGCTGTCTATTTAAAAAAAAGTAAACAAAATGTAAATGAAATTATCTTCTGCGAAGAAGACTAATTCATATGATTTAATCGGTGATTCGTTAAATTTATCCAAGGTGTATCTATTTTTCTATTTTCTCAATTTTCATCTGTTATACCCAACACAGTCGAAAAATTAATCTCACCGTCTCGGAATAATACCAATATCTCACATTCGCTAAAAAAGTAGCTTATTAGCCAAATTATAGAAAAGAGGTCAGCTAACAGCTTATTCACTTCCCAAACCTACCGACGATTAAAGTAGACCGGTACGAATTCACTCGCGCCGTCCACTGGGTACGGCGAAATTTTTCGTTAGACATGCATTTCTGAGCAAGTATATTAAAATATTCAAAATACTGAAATTTATTACATTAAACGAATATTACTTGAAGTGAACATTAATTTTAACCTTTTTTTAAATAACAATATTTTATAATATTAATATTTTATTCATATTTTAAGCCAATATGTTTCGGACGCCAATAAGCGCCAACGATACCGGGAAGTCAACATGTGTCGGACGCCAATAGGCGCCAACAGTACGAGCGCTCTGTCCGCGGCGTCGCTCCGAAAATGTACACATAGCGCGTGGTCAATCCTCTTTTGTATGAAGATTTTTCTAGGCGTTAAATAAGAACTCTGTTTAATAAAACAATGTTACTTCTAACAAGCGGCGTTTATAGTTTTAATATTAAAAGATATTTATATAAAATTCTATTAATTATATAAGTAACACCAAGTCATCAGATGAATGCCGGATATATCCGGCGCTCGTACACACAGGTCATTAGATGGATGCCGGATATATCCGGCGCTCGTACCGAAAGGGTTAATGGTCCAATAAACAACCTGTCCACAATCCAATACCAAGCATATTTCCTATCCTTCGAACAACACAAAACCAACAATTTCCTCTCCTTTTATCTCTCACCCCTATCAAATCTTCGGATCGAAGAATTAATTACAAACATGTCAGAGACCCGATCGCAACGCAACAGAAAGTAATTTCAAATTGCCAGTATGTTGTCGCCCGGTTAAGAGAACAAAGGTCGTAACTGATAACACGAAGCTGAAGGGAGCCAGTTGTCGAAGATATGGAGTTCCAATCTCTGAGCAAACTGGACGGCGTGCTTTCGGCTCTACGTTGAAACGCGCATGGGTAACGGGAAAAGTCAGCACGAAAAGGGACACTTCCACGACAGCTGTTAGGACCGTCGAAAGATCGTACGGCTCTGTATCCCGATCTGTCGACTAATTGAAGATCTCGAGGCAGATACCTGGGTAGCTATCTCTCGAATCGGATTAAAAGGCGTCTCGTTACACGAGATCAAAGGAATTCATTTTCCAGTGGTCGGGTAAAAATACTCGGTTCGAGTTGCAGCATCGTCGATCGGTGTTCCCTGTTCGGCGTACAGGAAGACGAGAGAGCAGGTTTCTCCTTTGCTTTCGTTTTCTCTTATTCCACGATCTTTTATCTGTTCCTGGTTCAGCCCCCTCTATCCATATCCGCCGATTGCCAATATCTTGCCAGGATGGCAAGAACCGATGATACGGACGGGATCTTTGGGTCAGATAAGAGTTAGTGCTCACTTGTTGACCCGTACCGACGATCGTAATTTATCGAGATATTTGAGGCGACAGGGTAGTTGTTGACGCGCGGGTAGTTGTTGAGAGATCTGGACTTGTCGGTGATTCGTGTTGGATAAGCGGGATTAATTGTCGATATTTATTGTTTATTTCTGAAGCGATCGTGTTGGTTTAGAGAGAGATTTAAATTTAGAGTTTATGATAGAGGAAGGTTCGTGTGTTTAACTTGTTGATTATGTTTTTTCGCGATTAGAAACTTCTTAGACGGAAATAAAAATTGATATTAATTTTGGTTACGTTGATTTTAACATGCATAGTTTTCTTCAGATATTTAGTTTTGAATTCAATTCTGTATCTTGGTAAGTTCAAACGCTTCTTTTGTTTTGAAATAAAGTAAATTAACTAGGTAAATAAAGAATCGTAAACATTTGTAATTTTATGTTTCTCTTTCCGAAAGAACGCTAAGTTTTCACAATAGTCCTTTGAAACTTAAAAAAGTTTAATTCGCGAGTGCAGAGGGTTAATTATTAAAAATGTAAGTACGATATAGCGTGTTTTTAATAATTAAAATTACATTGCAATTAAAATTGCATAAATAATAATTAATGCATTAGGTTATTTTGAAAAGGTATTTTAGCGTTCAATACATGAATTTATATTCTCTTATTTATTCTTGTTAGTATCACTGAAATATATTAGGAATAATTTTATTCAAAATATTTTCTATTTCCATAAATACGATAAAATATTATTTACCAAAATTGTACGATATTAAAGAGGCCATAATACACTAGTAATAATTTTATCGTGATTGGAGGTCTATTGGAAATTTCAAAGTAACTTTAGATCAGCGTCACGTATCAATGAATTTATTTTGGATTGCAGGATTATTTAAAAATATTGGTATACCGAACGGTATTAATGCTTTTCAAACTAGAAATAAAGGTTTTATTTAAAAAAAAAACGATCTGTTCCATATTCATAATAAACAAACATAAATATCTGCAGAAATGATTTGTCGGAACCGTGGGTTTCTATCATTTGCTCTAAAATTTCGTCGAATATAAACGAAACGGTCCTGAATTAATTTGAATTTGTCGACCTATCGAAATTGACAATATAAACAAATCAGCAGCAAACCGCGTCCTTAATTAAACGTTATGCGCTATGCAATTAAGCACAGACAAGATAATTATCAATTACGCATTACTTATTGCAACGGTATATTTTACGCGTCACAACCGATGCTAAAAACCCTGAAAATCATAACGTTTGACGAACCAATTTACCAGTTCGCCATTTTCAGAATTTAATTATGAATATTTTTGATCAAATTTTCTTGAAATTCAATAACATCCAATGCTCGAGACCAATTAAAATATTCTACGAATCGAAACGAGGCGAAACACATATTTAGAAAGGGGTCATGCTCCAACGTTTAATTGAACACGAAAACATTATCGGAATTTTTCGATCGACACTGCTTGTAATTATGCATTCAATTTGCTTCTAACATTCCGCGATTTCGTGCGCCGCCTGGCCGAATGTTTCCAAACAGTTTCTGTTTCCCTCGGTTCGACGGCTTCTCTTTGAATTTAACTGAGCGCTCTTGGATTACTCCTGGAGGGTTCGGGGCATAAACTTGCCTATGATTTACCGATACGTTCCTTCTGTAACCGGCCAAATAGTTTCGATCGAAAGTTCCTGAGCTTTGGCGCCATTAAACGGTAACCAATCCTGCCGATATTATTCCTATCAGAATCCTATCAGAATTCCTATTTGATGAATTATTAACCTAACGCGTGAACGTTTAACGATATAACACGTATACAAATTAATCATAAATATATATTATCGTAATATATATTATTATCATAATATCATAAATATATATTATTATCGGAATATTATGTTATTTTTGCTATATTGTTCTATCGATTCACTTTTTCTAACGTTCTAAACCCAGACACCTAATCGATTCTACTACCTCGTTATATCGTGAAGATGGAAAAGTCTTGCAGAATTCCTAACAATGTCATAAATCTTCCGTCTTTTATTATTCATTGAGTTCAACAAAAAATTTATTTACGTATTTAACCTGATTCTTTATAGCCTGAATTTTGTTTGCTTATTAGATAAAAAACCAAGATTGATTATAGTTTTTCACTTTTATTTGTAAATTTTTAAGCTAATAATTGCTATTGAAGGATCGTGGTATCGCTACAGTAATACAGTAATCAAATTTAGTAGCGCAGTGATGACTAAATAAAATTGATTTTTTAAGATATAGATACATCAGTTTGTAACTTTTAAGTCACACGGGCCCATAGAGGGTTAAAAAAAAAACCAGACTTCATTTTTCTCACAGAAGCACAGAATTCTTACAATTTACAATTTTATTACACTTTTTCAGGGATCGGCGAAACGATAACAATTGAACAAATATTTGATTGAAAAGCAAATAATGCGTGAAAAAAAATTAACCGTCTATAGCCCGAATTTTGTCTGCTTATCGGGGAAAAAATTACGATTGATTACAGTTTTTCACTTAGATTTGAAAATTTTTAACCCTCTACAGCCAGAATTTTGTCTGCTTATCGGAGAAAAAATTAGGATTGATTACAGTTTCTCACTTAGATTTGAAAATTTTTAACCTTCTGTAGCCCGAATTTTGTCTGCTTATTGGAGAAAAAATTACGATTGATTACAGTTTCTCACTTTGATTTGAAAATGTTTTAATAATTACTGTAGATGGATCGTGGTGTCGCTACAGTAATACAATAATCAAATTTAATAGCGCAGCGATAACTAAACAAAATTAATTTTTTAAAATATAGATACATCAGTTCGTAACTTTTAAGTCACACGGTCCCACAGAGGGTTAAGATCCTCTATAATTTCACGACTCTGCCACACTTCTTCCATCGGCTGTAACAATCGTCGAGGCAGACGTTCGTTTCGCTCGCCTGTTCGCCCCGTAACGAAAGGATCCAAGTGTCGGTCTCCGAACCATGATAATATTTGTACAGAAAGTTCCGCTAGACGGCAGGTTGAAAACAGTTTTTGTTCAAACAGAAGCCGCACCGGTCGACGGGGGTGCTCGTAAAGTTTGTTTAGAACGCGAAACAATAACGTTAAGTTGGATTCAAGTAATTAAACGCGTAGATCCTCGCGTTGGGTAAGTTGAAATCGTTATTAGAGATGACTGAAAAAGCTAGCCGGGTCGGGTGGTTTGTTATTTCACGCTCACCTGTGCACCGACGAGACCAGCACGTAATCTAGGAATGTCTGTGTGACTCCAGTCCGATCTGGCCCAGGGATCAACTCTGCCGAGATCGCTGCTCAGATTGACCTCGCCGAGTTGATTGTGTACGAACTTTCTGACGTTCCAGGGCAAATCGTTGTGCCTGGGGAACAAAGCCGTGGAAAACGTTCCGTGAAGAACAACTTAGTACAAAGCTCTCTCTAGTGATAAACTAAATTGGTAGATCTATTTTCTGGATTATCGACTTTACTATGTGTTATGGGAGTTGTCACGGGATAGGGAAGGAGCTAGTTATTTAAGATCGAACGATACGTTAGAGAAAACAAGAAAGAAGATACGTGGAAGAACGATATATTCGCGGAGAATGTTTGTCTCGTCTATTGTTGTCCAATCTGGATCGATATATTTTTTGCTTCTACAGTGGGCCCTCGACTTTCGCACATAATTGGTTCCTGAAAGTATGTGCGAATGTCGAATGTTCGAAAGCAGAGGGATGTAAAGAAATATGCTCCAAAAACTGTGTTTTAAAGTATTTATCTATCAATATGTATACGTAATGAAGTTAAGCGTATCAACACTGTAGTTTTTCCGTTTCTGACTCATGTTTATCAATTTATAAGGGCGAAATATTTAAACTTAAATAAATTAGCAAAACGCACAACGCGTTGACGCACGGCCTAATGCAAGACTGAAACTGTTTTGTTCTCTTGATCGGAATAGCATTGTAATTTGATGGATAGTCTGATGTCCCCTGAGAGGATTAAACAGTTGAATCTTTAAAAATGTGCGAAATAGCGAATTGTGGGAAGGTAGAATATGCGAAAATCGAGGGCCGCCTGCATTTCATGTGCTAAAAATTCTTGTATTTTTATCATCCAGGGTTGTCGGATTTGTATTATCGACAGAAAGCTTGAAATCAGTATCGCTCTTAATATTGGGGGTTTTAACGATTGAGGTATAATTATTTGTACCGTAGAAATATAAATGGAAGGTGCATAAAAAGATATATGACGCGAAAGAGTGCTTTATTTGTATTCGCAACAGAAAATTATGGGAAACTCTCCAAAAGGGAATAATTACGAAATAAATATGTAAATTGAAAGTTAATCACTTTGATCGCTTTGGTAGTTCTAGATTTAAAAGAGAGTCGACGAACAATAAACAAAGTGTCCATTTGTGGTTAAAGTAATAAAATGTGAAACAGTAAATTTAATTTTAGCACAGTTTGCATTTGTTAACGTTTTTCAGTAATATAGCTGTGAAGAAAATTGTATTATCGGACCATGAATTTTTATACGAATTCATATCTTTATGAATATTGTGAAAAATATATAAGCTAGGTATGCAACTGTTATATTTTGAGTTTATTCATATATTTTTGCGTATTATGTGCAAACTATATATTTCTGTGCCTTTAAATTTCCAATAAATGTATAAAAATTCACAATCAAATTAACAACAAAGAAACCTAGTTTAGAAAATGGTAACGCTTCCAAGCTTTCTGTCAATAATACGTGACTTCTTATTTTAAAAATTCACTTCTTCGGTACCACGACTTCCTTTCGTAAATATTTAAAAAACCAGGCGCTTCTTATATAACAATTTTCAATCGAATTTAAATTGGATTTCCAATTTTGTGCTTTCTGTAACACGATCGTTCTACAAGAGCACGAGCTTACCCGTCGATCAGAGGCACTTCAGTGAGGATCCTCCTGATCACGTCCAGCCTCTGCTGATGCGTGACAGGCGCGGATTGTAGAAGCAATGGTAGACAAAGTCCTCCGAGAAGCAGAGCCGCCACTAGGAGCAAGATGGGCGCCAATACTCGGCATCTTCTGCGAGGACTCTCTTCCCTGCGATCTTTGCTGCTGCCGCTGCTTGGGGAATCCTCGCACGGCGGTGGCAGTCGCACTGTGCCGTTGCACGGTGCCACGTCTGGCAGTTCTGTTAGGCACGTCGTCTGAAAATTACAAATATTTCCAAAATTATTATCGTGGCAATGATGGCTTTAACTTAAAATTGTAGATCGCAGTATAGCGCTATAAGAATTAATTATAAAAACGAATAGTCATATCTACTTAGTTAATTATATAATCAATTTAGGATCAAACAGACAATTTTTGCTATATTTCCGCGTGTAATTTAAAAAATTAGCAGATTTTAGTTATACTTTTTTTCTCATAAAAATGGAAATATGAAACCGCGGTGCAGTTATCTGTACCTATGTACTTGAAAAGCATTTATTAACGAGCGCTTAACTCTCCGTTAGAAAGTAGATTAGGTGTTGGCTAACTGGTGGCCGGACGAACAGCAACCGTAACATGCTGGAAAAATATAGCAACCAGGGCAACATTGCCACGTAACCGAGTAGATATCCGCCGGAGCGCTACCGAGACGCATTGCAGACACGGTGAAACTTTCCTTCGCACTTATCCTAACTCCTATAAAGTAGAGTAACATTGAGGCAGGTTTTCCACGCGTGTCTCCAAATCCCTCTACCATCCACTAACACTCTTAGCACCGACGAAACTTTTATCGAGCTGACACGAAGCAGAGAGTTATTTTTCTCTCTGTAACAAGCTAGCAACGATTGCGTGCCAGTTTTGTATTTATGATGAGCCACGTGATAGTTCTTGTAAATAGCGCGATCATAGTAGAGTTGGCTATCAGTCGAATAGAATATTTTTTCCGAATAATAATTAATCGTTGTTTGAAACAAATTATTCTATTTTCTTCTCTTTTGCTTTATAATTTTCTGAATAATCATATGAATAACTTTCGTGGATTGTATTCATAATGAATTTATCAAAAATGTAAAACAGCTTCAGATGTAATAAGTTATAATAGTAATTTGAGAAAAGTGTTATTTAAAATTTAGAATCTATTTAAAAGCGATACAATATTTCTGGAGAAATATAATAAATATTAATGGGACTGGCACTTTTATTAACACTAGAACTACCAAAGCGGTCAAAATGACTGGTTTGTAATTTCCTATATAATTTGTATACACTTACAATGCTGCTTTTTCAATAATTTTTTTCGTTTTTCTGTAACTAATATAAATAATTTTAAATATTTATTTCCCTTGGATTCTATATTTTTTTCAAACACCTGTTATTTTATATTCTTTGATAGATATAGGTATGCTTTAACCGCCGGTAGTTCTAGCGTTAATCAAGTTCCTCACATCTTAATTACTCCGATATCCTATCGCACTCATAACTGACCCCATAAGAAATTACTTCCAATGTTAAGAAAGTCAAAGAATAGTGTCAAAAATCTTCGCCAAGCTCCCAAAACTTACATCCCTAAATAACATTAATTTCAACAATCAGCAACTAAAATATTCCAATTAAAAATAAATCCATCCCCCAATAACTCTCTCCGTTTTCCCATTTCCAAGCAGTAATAGTTCTTTCCTAAATCAAATTCCGTTTCCACCATAGGTTTGATTCACTTTTAACCGTACCATTGCGTAACCGTATATTCCAGTGGAAAAACAAACGGACTAAATAACATTAATTCCAACAATCAGCAACTAAAATATTCCTATTAAAAATAAATCCATCCCCCAATAACTCTCTCCGCTTTTCCATTTCCAAGCAGTAACAATTCTTTCCTAAATCAAATTCCGTTTCCACCATAGGTTTGATTCACTTTTAACCGTACCACTGCGTAACCGTATATTCCAGTGAAAAAACAAACGGACTAAATAACATTAATTTCAACAATCAGCAACTAAAATATTCCTATTAAAAATAAATCCATCCCCCAATAACTTTCTCCGCTTTTCCATTTCCAAGCAGTAACAATTCTTTCCTAAATCAAATTCCGTTTCCACCATAGGTTTGATTCACTTTTAACCGTACCACTGCGTAACCGTATATTCCAGTGGAAAGACGAACGGACCATCGAGTTCCACGCACAAATTGTCGGTCCTTTCGCCGCATAGGTAATTCCGTCGGTAACTCTGGCAGTTTAGGGCAGCATTGTGCACCGTAGAAGGCAAAGGAAATCCCAGTTTCATTCGGATTCTCCGCGTTCCGCAGTTCTCGGGTATCTTCTACATACACACGCGGTACCCACTAGAAACTTCGCGTCCCTGTGCATCCGCATTATTGTGCGCCATAAATACAGGAAACTCGCCGGTGCCGTCTACACACGGCCGAAAGAGACACAGAGTTGTACGTCAGCCAGATAAAAGTTTCGTCGATGCTCGAAGTGCCAGCTTCTTTCAACTTCCTCGGTTCCGCAGTATAAAAACGTTATATTCAGCGACGACGAGGCGGATTGCGGACCAGGACGGGACGTTTGTTGGAATTGCGAAAGTCTAATTCTCGTTGATCACAAGGAAGCTGTTTCTTTTCCTTTTTTTCTTTACTTTTTTACGGTTGTACGAATCCGTCACGCTAATAACCATAATTTAATTCAGCTTTGCAGTGTAGAATTGGACTTGGCACAGAATATTCTAATTCTTTTTTTGGTCGCAGACTCTATTATTGCTTCTATTACAACTCTCTTCGTTTTTTCTTTTTTTTTCCTCGTTTTGTTCTCTTTTCCGGGATCTTTGGTAAACAGTTGATAAATCCGTCCGTAAATCGGGGTTTTACACGGATTATTGGGCTAACGAGGAAATTGGATTCATTTAAACGAAACGCCACCATCGCCGTTTCCATTCGTTTGCGTGGCATGTTTCTTTTTCAATTGATTCATACTACTTGGAATTGAAGTCCGAATTTGAATTTCGATTTTAATTAGGACAGATCTATGAGCCGCTTGTGTAAAATTTGTCCAAACTATTGGGGCGTGTAGCGTTATGGGCAAGGTAGCAACGAATTTCGTGGTAGATAAATTTTATTAATGTTACACGTGGCTGTCGAGAGTTCTCGTAAACAATCGTTTAATTACATGCGATCGTAGTTTGATACAAGCGGTTTGGAACATGTTGTAACCGATCGTATCTTCCGCATTGTATAGATTTAGAATTTGTGGGGCGTGTTAATTGATACATCTGAAACGAGGCTGAAGTTTGCTAAAATATTTTGGTATATCTAGTTTGCGTTTTTGTGTTTCAATTTAGTTATACAATATTTATAGTTTTCTCGTGTATAATGTTTGTAGAAGAGACTGTATACTGTAAAATATATATTTAATCTTTCAAAAATGTCTCGCAGATAATTAAAAAAAATTGTTTAACGCAGAGAAATTCCCGTACGCGCAGTTTAGATCGGTGTAAGTAGTATAGTCTACGTATGGTCAGACACGACCATGCAATGTTTTATTCTCCTGAATAGTCGGTGTTACGATACTCTGATCAGAATTTAATTGTTCATTTAATAGCTATGAACTTTTTCTGTATTTTTCACATAGACAGAACTTTTTACTTTTCATTATAAATGTAATTTAAACAAAGTAAGAAAAAATGAAAAAACAGTACTGGAATTAACACTAGATTTAACACTACTTTTGTAGCTATCTATATTAAAATGCAGTTTCTTCTGTGATAACTTTAACTAATTCTATTTTAAATCAATAGATTTTTATCAACACAGTTTAGTTTATTTAGTTTATTTTTCATATAAAAATCCACACATTTCATGCTCTTGTACCTCAAATATAAAATCGTCAAAATCGACGGGTTCCGTAAATCTAGCGCTAAAAACTCCTTTCAAATAGACAATAATATAATAAAATTAATAATTCCAAGATTATGATCAGCATAAAAATAAATCTTCCTATCACAGACAGCTTGATTTACAAGTTTGAGATTCCCCGCACGATCTTAATGAAACAGAGTATGAAAATACTTGGTCTCGAAGCGATCCCGAACAGTCGATTATTTTCCGAGCATCCCGAAGTGCATAATACTCAAATGAGGCCATCAGCTCGGTGATAATGCGCTCATTTCAAAATCTTTCGGGGCCAAACCTGCGAACTGTCGTTCGACTTTCGAACTTTCGAACGTTCCCGTGCTCTCCCCGTTGTCTTGGTTCGTCACTTCGTTCCGTCCTTGTTCCTTCGTGCATTCTCAACGATATTCCGTTCTCTGTCTCTACTTCCTTCTCCTCGTTACTGGCACACCGCCACGCGTTAACGAGGGAACAAGATGAAACTTCGCCGACAGATATTCCTGAGCCACGGAATTCACGCTTTGGAGACCGGAATATTCAGCATTGATGTGACATCACGTACACCCCCACTTCCGGATTTTCTGTGCGGTTGAACATCCGTGCTCCTCTACCCAAGGCCGTCCATCCGAACGGTGTTGGCGGATGGCTGTGTTTCGTTACAGAATAGAAACTGTCTTTCGATATGGACATTGGTATGGCGGATTGCGTGGCACTCTTCGGATAAGGTCTCTGTTCGTTTAGGTGTCACGTTTGTAACATGTGGTCTTGTACTATAACTCTGAAGTTGTTTGACGATTTTATCTCTTTGAGGCACAGGATTTCAGATAATGAAATAGACCCGTGTTGCATAGAAATTTGATAGCGTTTTAAATGAAACAAAATTGGTATGTTTTTACTAATAAGGGAATCGCATAGTGTAAAAACATAAAAAAATAGTAATTTAACCCCTTGCCTTACGATTTCTTTTAGTACTCATATACGTTAGTAATAGCTGTTCAGTGGTTTAAGTACTTTGTCAAATGCAAAATATTGAAATATTATACATAATTTTGTAGTGTCATAGTTTTAAGGACTTTTGGTTTATGGAGGGCGGTAGAGGGCGTAACGGATGGGGAACGGACCCAACGGACGGACGATGGGATACATATCCCTCAACAAGACTCGTAACAAAGAAAATTTCCTTTCACAAACTTCTCAAGATTCCAAAGAATTCACCGATAAAATCCAAAAAAACCCAACAGCAAACAAAAAAGCTACAAAATTGTAGTGTCCTAGTTTTAAGAACTTGTAGTTTATCAAGGCAATAAAAGTGTAACGGGACAGGGACCGGACCCAACGGACGGACGATGGGTCAATGCGTGGGCAGAGTTGGAGAGAGTGTTGAGCAGAGTTGAACGGAGAGTTGAACAGAGTTGAACAGTGTTGAACAGAGCGTCGAACGAGTGTGTGGTGTAGTTAAAGAATTTATGTGGGATTGATTGTATATTTATGCATAGTCGCTCACCTAAACTTTATTTCTAATAATTAAACGTTTACAAACTGTAATTTAAATAAAAACTCTATAATTTATATTTGGTAATTCTCAATCTTATAAATTGAATTTGCAGTTAAGGTTAAGATTGATCTTCATTAGAAGTATAGTGTGTTTTTATTGTATTTCAACCATAATCTGCGTCACGAGTGTGACTCGTGATTCTAAGGCAAAGGGTTAATTGAATTTGTTGTTATAGCTGGGACTCGAATAGTCCCACTGTATCACATGGGTTCATGAATGGTATTTATTAAAGCAC
>SMSQ01003132.1:790807-804601 GCA_019453375.1 Ctenoplectra terminalis | reverse complement strand
TTTTTTTTTTTTTTTTTTTTTTTTTTTTTTTTTTTTAAATTTTTTTTTCTTTTCTTTATTAGAATTAAAGTTGTTCTCGGTCGACCGCTAGAACGAGGCCGACGGAGCACGGAGAAAACAGGTCTCGCCTTTAATCTCTTCGATGACTCCCAGTGATACTCTGACGAGGGCTCTACCCTCTAGTAGTAGAAGTGGGCAAAACTGTTGCAGGTGTTGCGAGAGCGAACCGAGCCTCAGCTATGCGTTTGTGGGTGTGGAGGTGGTGCACCAGTAATCTCGGTCCAACGCATTTCGAAGAAACTGCGCATCCCGTGTCCGGCCTTCCCCACGGGACTGTCGTCCTCGTTGAATACCTCGCAGTTGATGAACATCTGTCTGACATCGGCGCAAAACTCATCGCGAGACTTGTACCTGTATCGAGAAGCACTCTTTGGAACATGTTCGCAATTTTCCAATTTGTTCGGATTGAAGCTGACGATCAAGTTAGAGCTTTTTTTCTAGAGATCTTAGGTGAACTGTTTTTTTATGTTTAGGGAAAGAGGCATTTCTAAATAGAGAGTACGTTCAATTAACTAGTAGTCGTTGGTACGCGTGTAACTTACACGGAGTCCTGCAATTTCTTCTTGATCGTACTGAGATCCATGGGTGTTTTAATAATTTTCTTGTAGGTTGGAAACTGTTTGGTGTTCACCGGCAAGAGGAACGGCCAGGCCTCGTCCTGTTGCTCCAACTGTTCGAGTAGCACCTTACAAGGAGCCAACTCTCGTTGCTGTTTCTTCGTGAGCGTCCTATTGTTTCCCTCCTTCCGTGGCGAGGCAGTTGGGGTTGCCGGTTCCGATGAACTGACGTCCTCTACGTGCGTGTTCGATGCCGTTGACGGCGTTGGACTGCGACGCAAAACAACAGAAATTATTTGCACGATTAGCTTTCTCGTTTGCAGGAGGTTTTTCCGTCATAAAAGCTTCTGGACGAATGCATTAAGACTCGAACGTGTTTTTCTGCTTGAGACGGTTACGTTGTTCTCGATGGAACATTTCGTCTTTCTGACTCTTTGTCTTTCGTTTTGTTTGGTCTCGCTTTTTTTTCTCTCTCGCCGTTTTTGCCCTTTTATGGTTTATTATTATTATCATTATCATTATTATTGTTATTATTATTGTTATGATTGTGATTATAATAATTATTATTATTTATACATTTTCGAGTAATCATAGAATCTGAAGACAGCGCTACCGTTACGACGAATTTTCTGAGAAAATACCCATCCCATAGTCGATGATCGTAACACGCTGTACAAAGTACAGGGTGTCCCCCGACGAGAAGGGACTTAGCACGATAATATATTCACAGGTTATACAGAATATCGTCGCTCGAACGAAGACAAAACCTACCTATCAACGAGTGCTTTTATTAAGCAGAAGAGTATTAACCATAATTAACCTATCGTGGAACACCCTGTATGAAGTAAATACTTCCTTACAATAATCATTTTCGACGAGCATGTACGATACGAGCCGTGGATGTAAATCGGTATAATCGCATTGAGAGCAGTGTATATTTTCATGTTCGTTTGTTTTAAAGCATTTTTTTTTTTGTTTTTTGTTCGATCGGAAATTGTTTGTTCATCGTTTGTGTTCGCTGAACGTTATAATTATTGAGTCATGGTTTCGTAGCTGTTTTCCCTACTGTATACTTCGTATGAAACGTTGTTAAGTCAGCGAGTTGACAATGTTTGGTTTTTTTAACTAATCACCTAGCTGGTGGATGATCAGAACTTTCACTTTCTCTGGTGCCTCCCCCTTTGGTATGACTCCTTCGACTACTATTTCTCTTCTTTGGTTGCTTACTGTGGCAATTAGAACAATACCATTTTCCCCTTGGCATCTGAAAATACGAGACAGATAAATGAATCAAGTGGATAGAAATATTTTACTGCGTTTAGGGAAAGCTCCGATCTGTGTACACGTATCTGATAAAAAAAATCGCTTACTTTTGGCATAACAGGATTGTGGCAGTCAGTGTGATAAGCCCGTGGGCAGAGTTCACATAGCACTAAGTTTTTACCAACCCTCTTTCCACATACCAAACAGTTTCGTTCACCTGTTGCTTTGTTCATGCATTCGTGACAATACCTGAAATATTTACAATCGTTTAATTCTAAATGAAACTTTTGTTCGCTTGCTGACGTTTAAGATACGACTCCTTACCAGTCACCATCAGGAATGTTTTCCATTTTTGGACGGAAACAATATGTATGATAGCCGCGGTCACAACCATCACACAGTAACAGTTTGTCTTCGTTATCTCCGCTGTGACAGAACTGACAATTCTGTAACAGAAAGAGGAAACTTTCCGATTTAAAGTGGGAAAATACATCGCTTGGGGGGGTAAATCGATTTCAGTGTTTCAGCGTTTATTATTCAAGCGTTTAAAACTAAAAACCATCGATGCAATAAACGTTAATTAGCAAAGAATATAATAAATAAGTGGGATAAGCGAACGTTCAGGAATATTTAATTAACGGAATTAGCGCAAAGCATTTCAATTTTAACTTCGTTTTATCGTGCATACTGATCATCATGGTTTAATAAGTAATTAAATTTGGATATATTAAAGGTAGAATGGGATAAATGAAAACTTGCACAAAGTAACGCCGGAATAATAAGATATTTTGATGCTTAAACTATGCATATAATATAAAAACAATTATGATAACTAAACGTGGAAGCAATCCTACGAAAGGAAAAATATGAAGCATTAAAGGAAAAAATTAGTAGACGATAAGCGGCATATTTTCTTGCATGCTACCGTTACGTTAAACTCTAACCACCATTAAATGCATTAATGTATTAATGTATTAATTTTCCTTAAAATTACAGCCACTCTTTAAAACATGTTTTTATAAATTTATTATTTTTAAACAAACTCTACATAGTGTTAGACCAAGTCGAACAGCAATGATCACAAGCTATATCAAATGAATCGATTTTTTAATATTCTAGTTTTTATTAATTCACAACTATGACTGCCGCATTATTCGCACTCGTAAAAATTTTAATGAATTTGTACTAACTTCCTTACAATACTGGTTGTAAATATATTATGGAAAGTACCACGCGAAGAGCATTTCGTTTGGCTGAACAACCTTTACCAATCATCATCGAAAGCGATATGCTCTCTGTGGTTCACTGTGCAAGGAAGGACAAGAGAATCACGCAGGAAGTAAAAAGGATACTTTGGTTAGTAAGTTAGTGCGAATACCCACAGAGGCCTGAGAAGTAGTCAATAGCTGATTGTACTGAGTGGTAGCTTTGAGTGAGACGCAGCGGTTTCGTAGCTTGACGCAGACCGAGTTTCTAGCTGGTGTTAGACTCACAGCCTTCATGATGCTCTTGTCCCAGGCGATGCTGGCCTCCAACATATAAAGCGCCATGGCGAGCTGAGCGGATGTGTGTGCTCGAGCTGTTGCCTCCCGCCAGTTGTTCAGCCCTCTTGGAGTCGTTTCTTCTTGAGGTACCGGGGTCTGATTGCTCTGATCAGAATTATTCGAATTCGCGTTTGCAGCCGCTGCTTGTTCTGCCTTTAAGGCCGCTAAATTTGGGTCTCCCGTGCTATAATTTAAAATAGGCAAATAAAATATACAACTAAGATTTTTGGACGTCTAATTCCCATGTAGTAGATGGTCTTACCTAACACCTAACGGTGGTTTTAGGTATCTCCTCTCTATAGCAGCTTCCAGAGACAGTAACCTTTGTCGTGCTTGTTCAACTGCGCTAATTTTTTCCATTTCGTTCAACTTCTCAATTTCTTCAGCCTCCTCGGTTCCCGCCCGTGGAGGCAGCTTCCAGCCTTTGACCTGCATGCTGGCATTAGCGACTTTGTCTTCAAGGGCCTCAACTTGTTCCAATAGCTGCGCGTCCACACGTAGCGCGACTTGTTCGCTCCAATCCTGTGGATTATCTGGTTTTGGAATTGGTGTGTCGGGTTCGTCGGGTGTAGCTTGAAGTTCAGTTGCAGTAAGGTTGCCAGAATCCACATTGATCTTGCCTGTGACGGCTAAGAAAGACTCCATGGTCGCCCATGTTGTACGTTTCAGTTCTTTCTCCCGAACACCGCGAGAATGAAGGTGCTCCAACAGTTCTTGAAACGTGTCGACGTCCGTTATTCTCCACCAACCGTATCTCAAATCTAAACGTGGATGACAGGAGTACGTTAGCGATCGTTTAGTTAGTTAATGTAATTTAAGAATTTTAATTGTTGTATGTTACTTGCCTTTTAGTACTGGTTTGGCTTCTCCAGGAGGTGGCAAACCGTGCACCTTCAGATATTCGAGTTGCACTGCCTCATCCTGAGTCAAAATTAAGGGAGCAGGACTATCGCACCTGTCGTAGCTTGGACTAGCCGGAGGAGGGAACACTGGTATTCTCAGTTCGGTTGGTTCGGCTATTCCAAATATCTGCTTGGTACTCGGTCCTGGTGTGTCGCAAGTCTCTCGTGGTAATATCGAGAACCAGTTGAATTCATTGCTGTTATCTGCAATTATTAACGCAAACAATATTAATAACACGTCTACAGTTATCTATACGTTAAAAATAAGTGGAGGAAATCTTACTAGAAATAAAGGTGCCGTTCAATTCTTTCCCATTATGAAGATTGTTAACGTGGTTAAACTTGTCACCATTCGGAATTGTCTCGACGATTTTATCTTCCATTATTTTTATCGCTGGCTTCATGTCTTCATCCGTTTCTTCATTTTCTTTCTTTGTCTCTTCTTTGACATCAATATCCATACTAATTACTTCTGTCTCTTGCTTAATCTCTTCAGACGTGACGTTAGTTTTTGCATCAGTCATCGAACCATCCAAATCATTCTTCTTCTCCTCCTTTACATTCGTCGAGTTTTCACAATTTTGCATCGGTTCTTTCTTACAATTAATATCTTCAATTTCAGACTTTGTTTTATCTACCATAGGCTTCACATCGTCTTCTTGTTCGCTTGAATTGAACTTCTTTTCCTCTTTTACGTCGTTGGGCGCTTCGTTCTCACGATTTTCCACTTTGGTGTCTTCCTGCTTTGTCTCTGGCGTCTCTTCCACCGGTATATTTTTGTACTTGTCATCCAATTCGGCCTGCAGCTCCAAGATTTCCGGTTCAGCGCTTTCCATAGCCTCGACAAAGATGCCACCTGCGCATGCCAACTCCCAATATCTTCTCCAGTACCTGTCTTGGCCGAATATGTGTGCCCGTAACTGTTTCGAAGAGCTGTTCAACTTCTGCAACTGCTCCTCCGACTGTTTCAACAATTTATCTAACTTTTTCCCAAGCTCTTCACCAGACAGATTCTTGTCCTCCTCCTAAATCATACACAAGAAATTAAATAGTCCTCACAAATAAAACAATCAACATACTTTGAAATATATAATTTACCTCTTCTGGCTGAGTTCCTTCGCTCTCGTTCTCAGACATGTCTTCCACCTCGTCTTCGTGATGAATCTCATCAGGAGTGGGTGTTGTTCCGACTGCCGTCGATGTTGTGTTACCTTCTTCGTCAACTTCTTTCTTTTCTATGGTAATAGTGTCCCCGGTTTTATTAACAATTACACCAACCGCTTCCATTCGTACCTTTCGACTATGCAACTGCCTCAGCCTACAAAAAAGAAAAAAGAAAAGAAGAATCACCACAAAAATCAATTAATTTCTGTAAAATATCAACTACCACGGAATCCTTGAATCACAAAAAAAAAAAAACACTCACTTCCTAATCTTCGTATCAAGCACAAATCTCTCTTTCCTCAGTTGAGCCACCGTCTCCAAGCTTCCCTCGATCTGCCTGATCACAGCCTTATTCTGCAACAGTTCGTTGCAGAGGAACGCAAGCATCTGCGCCTTGTGCGTCGGGTTTAGGGCCAAGAACGGCTTGTCCCTCAACCTCTCGGACATCTTCCAGGTCTCATTGTTGTGCAAGTGTTCGTAGAACTGAGCGTTCTTTCCTGAACAGGTCGAAGCATAATCTCCGCCGTTCTGATGGTGATCGGCGAACTTCTTGTCGCGTTCTCGTTCCAGACACACTCCGGTCAAAGCTTTCACCTCTCCTGTCGCATTTGCGTACAAATAGATTCGTAACACCTCGCTGATGTTGGCGTGCGTTATGTCAGCCTGACGAAGACTTTGTCCAAGGCCGGTTGTGTGTCTTGCTGGTTGTGGAATTCCTGGATCCTCGATTGCGCATACCAACAAGTGCGTCATCACGGACAGGAGCTCTTCTTCTGCTTCCTCGTCATTGAGCAAAGCCATCTGGAGGCTTTTTAGACTTGGGAGCGATTCCATATCTGGAAGAATCAAGATTATTGTTTAAAATTTGTATTTCCGTTTATCCTGATTTTTAGCGGAAATGATAGGTCCAATAATCGGTTCCTCTTTCAATTCTTAAGATCTAAAGAACCATTTTTGTGTTTCGCAGCTATGAAAAGAAATAGAATTCACTAATTTAGGAAAAAAAGAAATGTGTCAACTATCCTCCGTAAACAGGGACCTAGTACTTTGATTTGGGTTCGAATCTTGAGCACAATAATCCTTTTTCATCAGATTATTCCAAAATAAAAGAACAACAAATTGAAATCGGTAAACAGGGACTCACCAAAGCCCAAAGTCTCGCCGAAATTATGCAGAAATTCGAACACCATAACAATGTCCGAGAACGCCTGGCCGGGCAGCTTCAGTCCAGGTAATCGTTTCAATTCTGGCAGTGGTCTGTGATCTAAAAACGAAGAGCAGTGCGTTACCGAAACTCTAAAGCGTCGAAGAAAATGTTCACAAAAGCCGTACCCGTTAGTTCCATGTCCTCGACAGGCTTTCTGATCTGTTCGATCAGTTCCATCTCCATTTTTCTTTGCTCGGCGCGTTTCTCTTTCGTCGCTATTCTCTCGGCCCTCGCCTCCAGCCGTTTCTTCTCCCTTTCCTCCATCTTTCGACGATTTTCCAACNCCAGTATGGCGACCGCGGAAAATATGAATGCGTGTAATTTTTGTTTTTTATTGATAAAATAATGATTTCGTAGTAATTGAGGCAAAAATTAGCGAAAATGAAAATAAAAATTTGAAAAAAGGATAAAAAAATTTGTACTGTTTTGTTCGTAGTAACAGATAATTAAAGAAGCATGAACTATTTAATAAGACATAACTTAAAAACAATTTCGCTTTCAAACTCGAGCAACTGAAATAATTCAGAAAAAAAGATTTCACTGTACAGATACACGCTTCGCTTACACTTTATTAATTCATTTGCAATACATTAATTAAGTCTGTTTAAATAGCATCGAGGCTACCTAACGTATGCCTTCGTTTATACTATAGACAATCATCTAGCTTAAACACACACTCTTTCTGTCTTTCGATAAACTTTCTCTCGTTCACTCTCACTCTTTCTCTCTTTCGTTCTCNTCGAACACCATAACAATGTCCGAGAACGCCTGGCCGGGCAGCTTCAGTCCAGGTAATCGTTTCAATTCTGGCAGTGGTCTGTGATCTAAAAACGAAGAGCAGTGCGTTACCGAAACTCTAAAGCGTCGAAGAAAATGTTCACAAAAGCCGTACCCGTTAGTTCCATGTCCTCGACAGGCTTTCTGATCTGTTCGATCAGTTCCATCTCCATTTTTCTTTGCTCGGCGCGTTTCTCTTTCGTCGCTATTCTCTCGGCCCTCGCCTCCAGCCGTTTCTTCTCCCTTTCCTCCATCTTTCGACGATTTTCCAACGCACGAACCAACGCCATGTGCTGTCTCCTTCGTTCCCTTTCCTAAAGTATTTAACGAGAAGCATTCAACGAAACGAAGAAACGAACAGGTTGGAGCGTTCCATGCAGATAATTCTCTTAGAAGATTTCGTTAGAAGCACAACTTTGGCACGCACGGGCTACGACAAACTCTACGACCGTTTCCAAGATACTCGTTTCAGAAGAGCTACACTCGATAGCGGCAATTCGACTTTTGGTTTTGTTCAAAAACACCGTGCAATTGTTTTTTTTTCTTTTTTTTCTTTTTTACCCAACCACACAGTCCAATGTTTCAGCTACACCAATGGTTCATAGGTTTTCGAATGATCACTGTGCTTTTTGATGTTCACACAGTGTTATATATATTTTTCTTTTCAATTTTTGCGGATATTGCTTTTTTTCTTTTTGCCTTCGTTACGATTGCTGATTACGTGAGATGCAAGTAAAAGCGCCTACGATGCGAATGACTGGTGTCGCGCGAACGTGTGCGTTAAACATTGTCACCCAGGGACTTGGTTAGTGAACGTGGATCTCTCGAAAAGCATTAGTATTTCTCGCGTGGCGAAAATGTTTCGTTTTGAACGCGATCTCATACGCCGATAGCTCGTGTATGATCTGAAATCAGATCCACGAGGAACCGACGAATCTGAGGGTGCAGATTAGTTTCAACTAGTGATTCACAACTGAACGTGGTAACTTTGAACTCGTCAACCAGCCTATCTTGTCCCTTATCGATCGTTCGATGGACCATCGATCGATTAAACCTTCGAATTGACTATCTCTCAATTAAATCCACTCTCAAACTGGAATTAGCTGAAATTTTCACGATCGTCGAAAAAGCATTATGTGGATTACAATTTAATCGATCGATCGTTAGGTGAACGTTCAATAAGGATCGTTTTGGGTTAGACGGTGATAAGTTTAAAGTTCGTGGAAATTCGATTCGTTCCGTTTTAGTGAGGTCGTCTTAATTAAACTAGATTGGGTATGAGACATACCAGCTCGACGGTGTAGAGCATCTCGCGCTGCTTGGTGAGCTCCTGCATGTACATCTGCGGCACAAAACACATCCACAGTCCACCAGTGCTCAAACTACCTCTACACGCTCAAAACTAACAGTATATCTCGCTCTCCTTAACGCGCTATTTTTTTCTCTCTATTTTTTTTTTAATCGCGCCAGAAAAAGAAATGAAAAAATGTTTTAAATCGTAAGAAAAAAAAAATTTAATTATGCTATTCTTTTTCATTGAGTATTTTTTAAATATTCTTTGTTTGAATAGGAATTTTTTTAGAGTTGTGTTTATCACAGTGACCAATTCGTGGTTATAGTACAAATATCAACGTTGATTAGCGTTGATCGAAAGATTATTAGATACAAATTTCAGTTTGGAAGAATGCAGTTTAGATTTGAATTACTTAAATTTCCGTCAAGTAGATGGTCTATTTCATACTGTTGCTACGTCTGTACCAAACTCACACCCGTATCACAAATGAACGGAAACGGAAACTCAAGGCAATCTTAAAGGCGCGGCAGTACCACGAAATCTACGTTCGAGAAACCAAATAGACAAATTACAGTGTACCACAAAACTAAAACGAGAAGCAAACACGTTTAACAGAACTCCGTGACATAGCAATGTCTATTGAAACGATTCGAAAGAACCGATAACTCTGGATCTCCTCACCGTCGTGTAGCTTTGCTTTCGTATGAAAATTAAAATAAATCAATGCAATTTTAAACAAAAAAAAAATAAAAAAATAAATAATACAACTTGAAACAAAATCGAATAATGTAATGGATAATAAAATGATATCCAAAATAGTAGCAGGTAATGGAATGCTTAAATAAAAAAAAAAAAAGTTAATGAATTTATACCAAGAGGAAAATGAATACAAGCGTAATTTGAATGATATTTGAATGATATTTGAATTACATCGCGTGGAGGATTAGTAAACGGAGAAACAAATGAACGTAAGCGATGTGTAGATAAAAAAAAAATATATATATATGAAATAAAAAGCTAACATCTCTACGAGAAAAAATAAACACACGCACACACGCACACTGTCTAGCCTACAGCAATTACACGATTCGAGAAAACGATCCAAAAAAATGATCCTGAACTCGCTCAGACTCACCTGTTCCTTCAGCATAACCGTCTGCTGCCGCTTCAGCTCTCGTTCCTGGGAAATCACACAGAATGCTCGTGGTCATTTTTCTCTCGTTCGATTAAATATCGTTCTAAAAAGTTACTAACGAAACCGGATAGTTATGTACGTATTTTCAGCTGGGACAAGCTAAAATTGAACGAACGAATATCTACGATGGAGAACACGGAACAACGTGATCGTTTAACGAGCAAAAGGGAACGCGTTAACGCGCAATTCTCGTACGAGTTGATTAAATTCAACGATAAATTAAATTCCGCTTTGAAAATCATTTTTGCGACCGGAACAATTTTTTTTTTTTTATTTTTTTTTTTATTTTAATACCGTGCGGAATGTGTGGATCTCTGTGAAAATTCTCTTCTCTTCACGATTTTTACAACCTCGATGCTGTAATCCCTGATCTGGTCTTTTCGCGAAAAATCCGGTACCTTCGTGTTGCTCGTGATTCGAATACTACTGTGTGTACAAGCGCACGCGTCTACGTAGCAGAGTCAGTGACAGGGATAAGCACTAATCTAGCGTATCTAAAATCTAATTCCTCTAATCGATGCTTTACGTTGCAATTGTTATCGATTTCATTAGTCTCTAAAAGAAAATCGTTCCCGAAACACGGATCGTTATTCTGTTTGTTAAATTCCTTGAAAATGAACAAGCGACTGAATTTCTTTTCATCGACGAATCGGTAAACGCAAGAACCGGAAGAATCGATACAACAAAATCACAAACGGAGAATCGTAACACAAGTATCTCATTTCGTCCACGACTTCGCAAAGATTCTCAAGGATGAACCTGTTAATGGCCGCTCGATCGAAACGAGATTCAGTAGAACGAATCAACAACAACAAGAACAAAAGAGTGTACACAAAAAATGGTGTATCGACGAGTCATATGATTCGTGATGGAAATCGCTTTTAAAAAAACGGAAATACTGAATAAAAGTCGTACGCATGCTGTTCGTAGAAAACCTTGTGATTGGAAAAAAAAAACGTGATACTATACAGATAACGAGAGTAAAAAATAAAAATAAAAAGAAGAATAGAGAGACTGAACAGCAGCCAAGCAAAGAAGTGAAACAAACCGACGTGTTCCGTGTTCGTGGAGAACCAACGCGATCGCACGGAACTCGAAACGGAACAGAAAAAGAAAACAAGAGGTGAAATTGGAGTTTTGTAGAACGAAACCAAAAGCTTCTCACCAACTACCAGAGAGAAAAATATAGAGACAACATATGAAATATATTATTGATATATATATATATATATATATATATATATATGTATATGTATATATAAAAGATACATAGGTACTATATGTAATATATGATAAATATATGTATATAAAAATATGTATGTTATAAACCACCACCATAATTTGTACAATAATATAAGACGAAAGACAAAGTAATAGAAAGTTGAAGAGAGTGTTAAAAAAGAGAGTAGAAAAAATGTTCGTAAGCGTTTAGAAAAGTAGAGAACGTGGAGGAAAGAATTGAAAAAGAGAGAGAGAGAGAGAGAGAAAAACAGGAAGAGAGCGCATGCAGGAGCCAAGCAAATATACTCGCCTTATGTAATTATGCACATATTATGTGATATAATAATATCGGTGTCGTATTAATCGCTGAAGCTGGTAATAATAAAAAGTAAGAGTCCTTGTTAATTAGAACGTGTGTGTAGTAGTAGCCTGTTCAAGTACAGATAGTCTTAATAGCTGTGATCGTAGTTGGTATTAAATACATAGTAATTCGTAATTATAAAATGGTAATCAGAGTAATGGCAACAGTAATAATAAGAGCGGTAATTATAAACAGAGCGTACGATTAATCGAGTAGATAATATTACATGTTCCACGCGACAGCATTTTCACGATTTTAATAAGAGTGGGGGGAGAAAAAGTGAAATAAAATTCAGATAGAACAAAATAAAAAAAAGAAAAAAAAAAATAAATAAACGAACGAATAAATGAATATAAAAAATAGTAGAGTGATAGAAAAAGAAAGCGTTTGATTTGCACGGGCAGCGGTACTCGATAATCGGGTAGAACACGTAAAAATTCGAAAAAAATATGGCATGCTGGATAATCATGTAGCTAGCTGTTATTTTTGTATATAGTGACAGGAGAAGCTAGGCACAGGATAGCATTGCGACAGTCGGTATTACATTCTTTTTGTCTTCTTTTTTACTTTGTTGTCATATATCCATAGATATTATACATCTGTGTATAATAAAAAAAAAAAAAAATTCTTTGTATCATCTACACATACTGTGTCGATCTCGATCGCAATATCGACATCGATGCTCGAACCTTCGAACTTTCCTCCATACTTTTCATTGTTTCGATAGAATCGAGGTATTTCGAGGTATTTCGAGGAATCGATAATTCCACGATTAGTATCTAATTTTTCCTCAAGTTTTCCACTAATCTTTTCAACCCAAATTGAGCACCGTGTTTAAAACCCAAACGACAAATCTGAAAGTTTACTTTAAAGATCAGTGTTCGCTGAACTAACGCGTCAAAGTGACAAGATACAAAGGAACAAAACACCTGATACATTTCTTAGACATCCTCGAGACAACCACTTTTGAAAGAAAGGAAAAGAAAAAAAGAAAATTCTTTATAATTTAGCAGCATTTTTTAAAACCCCAAAAATCCTCTGTACGAGCAATTCCATACGACATTCTCGACTTTTAACATTTTCGTATCGATCTTAGCACACGAATCGTTCTGCAAACTCCATCAGCGGTTCCAATTTCATTTTCCCGCGTTTATTACGTTTTGAAAAAAAAAAGAGTGAAAGAAAATGGAAAAAAAAAAGAAGAAACAAAAACGGACTCAATTTGGCATGTGCCAGGGATGTCGATATTGTTATCACCCAACGTGTCTGACCCTACAAAAGCACCGTGTGCGCATCTAGATACGCACTCGCGCGTGTATGAGTGTCCGTGTATAGTGTATGGTGTGTTCTCTTTCGTTCGATCGCTACGTGATGCACAGGTATTTTATAACGTGGCTACTGGTGCTCGTGTATCTGTTCGTACCTTCATCCATCGCACTTCTGCCTCGTTACGCCGTCGAAAAAATCTCGAGAGAAAGGCTGTTCGGCTGGCCTTTCGAAATTTCCATGGAAAAACTTCCGCGAATATATCCCACGTGAACGCGAAAATGGGAAAACCGCTCGACGGCTCAACGGGCGGTAAAAATTTGATGGCCCAATGAGAAACAGACGACGGTGTCGCGTGTAAACCCAATCGATCGCGGCCGAATAAAGATAATCTGGACTTTATACGACGCGCTATCTCGAGAACCGTGCTACGATGAAATTTTGCGTAGACGCGGGAATCGAAGAGAACCCGGATCATCGTTCGAGCGATTAGAAATGCAGACACTACGAGAAAGAAACGAAAGACAAGCGAAGAGAACAATGTCAACCAGCACGCGAGAAAATAAGAGTAAACTCGTAACCTGACGAGAGTGACGTTTGAAAGAGAATGAACAAAAATCCCGGACTGGTTAGGGGAGATACGAATGTAAATGGCGAAAGAAATGAAAGAAACATAAAGAAGGTCGATGATAAAAAAAAAAAGAAAAAAAAAAAATAGATTTGCAGATGATCGATGTAAAAAATGACGATGCAAACGATCGAGAACAGAAAACACGTCGTACATGGTTCGCGTAGATTGAAACATTTGGCGTGAGAAACGTCTAAAAGAGACGGATTATATCTTACCTCTGGTCGTCACATCGTGATACACTTAATCTAGCAATGGACAGAGTTGGTGGTGAGATGAGCGAAGGAGAAGTCGCGCAGGAATGGGAGAAAAGATTTCGATCACAAAACAAAAAAAAAAAAAAAAAAAAAAAAAA